>JALMLS010000576.1:0-26413 GCA_038496445.1 Trichosphaerium sp. ATCC 40318 | reverse complement strand
CCAGCATCCACTGCCAACATTATTTGAGTGTGTAGAATAATCTTCAGATGACCAAAGAGGAGTGCCAAGCGCCACAGCATCAGGTGTGCTAGTAGTGCCAGGATAGTGAACTTACAAATATTATTAAAACAATAGAACTTGTTCGCTACATACCTCCTACAACGTCCACTGCTTCTTTTAATTCTGGATTACTCTTCATGTCTAATAGCTTTAGTGAAAGATTTACTAATGAAAACAAAACCTTCCACGATTTTCCACTTGTTCCCGGCGCTATCCGCAGCTACAATCTTTGTTTTGAGTCCAGCAGCAGTAATAGCCTTACTTGAAACAAAGAGTTTGCAAAGCCAATTTGAAACAACAAACACACCTGAGGTTTATAATATAGTCAACTTGGTAAGGCCTCTCGTTCCATATACCAATGTAGTCGATTTCAATGTTGTAGTTAGCTTTAACACCTTAACAAAAGTCAATCTACAACACGTGGTTGAATAACGCTCACCTTGAAGCCATTTCACCTGGTAGTCAATGTTATCTTGTGAGAAATAGTCACCAATCCATCCAGGTACTCCCCAAGATAAAGCATAAGTGGTGATGTCAGGGTTTCTCTTCTTTGCCTCTACTAAAAGCCAAAATTCGTATCCTGTAGTAATTAAAAACAAGCTGCAGCAATAAATAAGCGCTGTGTACCTCTCTTGAAGTTAAGGTCTTCCTTGAAGTGCATGTGGCTAGATTCAGTTCCATCTGTACTTTGAGTGTCACCACCGATTTCTACTTTCAGAATATGAAGCGAAGCACCGAAATTAGGCTTGAACAGCTAAAAAACAAGGTGTCACGTGATTTACAATGAGGATCTATATCCATCAACGTACATAGTCGAGTATCTGAGAGCGATAAGGTTCCTCGTAGTCAACAAGAAGGCGAGAACTGGCACCTAAAGTATTCATTACAATCTTGGACTAGCACTGTGCTACTACGGCGCTGAGTCCTCCAATACCTTACATAAAATTAGAATCAAGCGAAGATATCCGAAATAAACAAATTCGAAAGAAAAGTAGTGCTAGTTAGTGTTGTGATCCATCAACCGTTTTTTTTTCGTTTGATTAATTTTCACGTGCTTACCATAAAACATTCTTTCGGTGTCTTTACCATTCACAATAATGTTGGCCGCATACGCAACCTGTAACATGATTAAACGGCATGTATTTATTAGGAAATAGATGTCGTACTGCCAACACCAAGAAAACAGCGATCGTACGCTGCAGCATCATTTGGGTTTTAGATGAAAAATAACTTAAAATGACTTCTTTAAGCCAACTCGAGCAAAATTAGTTATTACAAGATGTTTCCCTGAGGATACCATAAGTACATTGTATGGCTCTTTATTACAACAATATTCAGCGACAAGATCTTGTTGTCTGGCAAGTAAGGTTAGTTGGAAAATTCTATCACAGAACTAAGCTGTCCGTCTTAAGTGGTGTAATTAGCACCGATGTTCTGGAAGTATAGTCAAACTTGTAGAATTTGTACCAGGCAAGGATATTGCTGTATCATAGCACGTAAGTATCTTGAGGCATGGTAAGTGTTCAATAAAGTCTTTTGTGACTTTAGGACACCATGAAACATCCAACGTTTCTACGTTTACCAAATGCTTTACTCCACTATCTGTTACTTGTTCACATTTCCTCATACACACATGCTTCACTTTGCTAAGTCCTCTCAACCCAGCATTAGTGATCTTCGTGCCACTTAACTTAATCTTGTTGACATGAGATAAAGCAAAGAGCCATGAGTCTTCAGCGTTAGTCTCTCTGATATCAATGGTGTGGACGTTCTTAAGAGCTGATATCCCTCTCAAAGTAATGTTGTAGCATGATCTTAAAATGAGTGTATGTACATTCACTAGACCTCTGAGACCATCGTCTGTAACATTGGTACCGCTTATATCAATCTTGTGTGCCTTGCCAAGTTGTTTAATACTCCTACCAGAGACATGACAGTTTCGTAAATCGATATCATAAACCGTGTTTCCATTGCTTAGCAATGCAAGAACACCTTTATCTGTAATGTTTGTATTAGCAACACATATTTTATGAACTCCAGCGAGCGCCTTTAAGCCATCATTTGTAATGTTTTTACACCTCCCTAGTTTTATCGTATGAACTCCAGCAAGGCATTTTAGAGCGTCATCAGCGATGTGAGAGTTAAATAATCCAATAATTGTTGTACCTTTCAATAGTTTGAATCCATTGTTTGTAATACCCTTGGCATTGTAGAGACAGATTTGACTCGCTCCTGAAATGAACTTCATACCTTTGTCTGTAATTTGATAGCACCTCATGGTCACTGTATCAACAGTTGAAACGTGTTTGAGACCATTATCGGTAATATTTGTATTGTTCCAAAGTCTTAGATGTCTTACACCCGAAAGATAAGACAGGTCATCATCTGTCGCTTCTGAAAATGTCGATAAATCAATTTGCGTATTTTGAAGAAGTGGACTCGCTTTCAGACGCTTAACAGATGCTCTTGACTTTATTCTCAGTGCTATGTAGCCCACGTGATGGTGGATAATATCCGAAAAAAGCCAACACGATTGTGAAGCCTTTATTCTTGCTGTACGTCTTAGAGACAGGAAGCAATGCGCCAATATCTCCACTGGAAGGTCGGAAAGCTGAATCACGTGTTTAACGCTATAATTACTAATAAACATTAATACGTTAAGCAGGGTGCGGTCGCGATGATTAATCTGACCTTTTGGGAATGGACAACTTCATGATGGTCACACAGTATCAATTTGTAACAACAAAATTAGAAATGGCTTGACTCCAGCTCATTCAAGCGTAATTCTTTGCCTAGATTGGTATTCTTTCTCACAATAGAGTAGATGTTACCCGATAGTGAGCAGCATTGATAGGAAGGATATGTGTGCACGTGACTATTGCCGACTTCAAAAAAAAAAAGGAGAAAGTTTTACTCCGAACATGGAACACCACTTGTTGCTTTTGTTGCTTCTGGCACCTCTAGTTTATTGCGTAACGGATACTATCAAACTTTCCGCGAGTCTCGCTCTTACCGGAGCAAACGGTTCAATAAATGTCTTCCTTGACAATGAAGTATACGTGGGAATGAAGCAAGTAACACGAAATACTAATCTAGTAATTCTGCCAAATTAACGCTTCTATCAGGCTATACGTCGACCTAATGAATAAAAGAGGCGGTATTGACGTTGATGGAATAACTTACACACTTGAATTGAACGTAAAGGATTCGCAAGAAAACGATTTTACAGCTGAAGAACATTACATAGAGTTTTGCGAGGAGATGAATATGAATATATCTAATCACTTTTTGATTACATCACCACATCCCATAAGCACTGTACGCCCAACGATTGGACTGGAGCAGCGCGGATGTCCTAGTATCAATGCAGGAGGAGAATCTGATTTTTTTTGGCGTGGGCCAAAAGGTATCTACAACTTTACGCAAGTGGTGCCATTAGGGCTATCTCCGAAACGGTATGATCTTTTTTCCTTTGAATCGAACATATCTAACAACTCCCAGAGCTTACAGCTCTATGCTCCCTTTCATACGCATTAAAGAGATGAAGACTGCAGTACTAGTGTGCGGTTTCAGAGCGCAAGTATTCCATGAGACAAGTTGTGATGTGCGCACGTGGTGTTTTCCAAAAAAAGATCTTTTCGGGATTTATTTTTATTAAATATGTCATTTTAGGTTCTACAACAAGAGTTGCCTCAGTTCCGAGTTAAGTTGTTGGAGACTATTGCCTTTGAAGAAAGCTCACTTGCTAATTTTGATTTCACAACTGAAACTTCCATTGCTAATTGGACGGGAACAGCTGATCGCATTGCAAGCGTGCGTTGCTATCTTTATTTTTTTATAAATCGATTAACAAAACCACAAAGCATGATAACCTTGATGTTATGATCATTTCAACACGGACT
Organism: Trichosphaerium sp. ATCC 40318; assembly: GCA_038496445.1. Classification (NCBI taxonomy): domain Eukaryota; phylum Discosea; class Flabellinia; family Trichosidae; genus Trichosphaerium; species Trichosphaerium sp. ATCC 40318. The sequence goes on along the minus strand of JALMLS010000576.1, from coordinate 22,451 downwards.
GCTGCTGTTTTTCACATGCTGAAACGTTTAGTTGAACTAGATAAACTTCCTCGTCTTATTGTAACGGGCGGTTTTGACGGCTTTTATTCGCGACTTGATGGTACTGTTTGTTTACATTTTGTGAAAAAACAAAAAAAAAGTTCACAAGCGTTTGCTTACTGTGTTCATAGATATCTTTGCAATTAGCCCTCTTGTTGATGCCAATCTCATGAGCGGCATTTCTCGGGTAACATTAGCCTATTAACCATGAACACGTGTAACATCATATAGTTCGTCTCTGAGTCAGAGTTTCCTGCTGATATTTACACTGGTATTTCAATGGCAAACTTTACTGAAATGTACACCAATGCAACTGGCAGAACTTTAGATATACCTATGCCAGTATGGGGATTTCTTTCATGCATGATGTGGGTAGAATCCATAAAAGTAAGTCAACAGGATGAACCTCAACAAAGTTCTGTCTAAAATTTAAAATAGGCATCACAGTCTCTTGATGCCACTAAAGTCCTCAGCCGTCTTTTGATGTCAGAATTCGAAACGTTCAATGGAATCTACTCTTGGGATCCGGTACTAAATCGCAGTATGTATTTGCCTAACGCAAAAAGAGGATCGGTCTTGTCGATGGGATCCGTACTATGTTCAGCTACAGGTTCCCAACGGTGGCAGCGATGTAACAAACGCTCTTAAAATTATAGCGCCTCTAGGTGCTACTACAAACTCTGAGCTCGTGTATCCTACACCGCTTCCACATGAGAGGGTCGTTTCAATAGAATTCGGTAAGCTGATATACTTTTAGTTTTACGCCTCTGCTAATTTCTCTTCCGTGATAGGTCACGTGAGCGAAATTATAATGACAGTTTTCACTGTCATAGCTTTGTTGATTGTTGTGGCTTTTTCTATATTCGTAGGATCTCTGAGGAACAATAGGATAGTGCGTGGGTCATCTGTTAACTTCTTATTATTGGTGGCATTTGGTGCGCTTTTATTACTTGTTACAAATTTTGTATGGCTTCCTTCACAATGGACAACATTCACATGTCACTTGGCTTTTTACACTTTTAATATTGGATTTTCTGTTATGTTTGGGTACGTCTTGTCTTCTTTAAACAACCATTATATTGATGTTGAACACTAGTTCTCTATTTGCAAAGTCTTTACGTGTAGTATTGATAATGAGGCAGGCAAAGAGGTTGAAGGTTATTGTAGTGTCAGATGCGCATGTTTTTATATGTGTTCTTGGTTTTGTTACTGTCGACATTGTACGTTATTTTCCTTATGTGTTATTGCTATATACTTATTGGATGTTCTAGGTGTTACTCTTGTTGTACTCAGCGATTGCCTTTCCGCAAGCAAGGACAATCCTTCCTGACCCTTATTACTTGAGTAAGGCGTACCTTTTTTGTGAAGCAAGGCGATCATTGGCAAATCAAACATTGATAGGAGTGATGGTTGCATACAAGGTACAGTATTGAAATACGTAAGAATTTTAACCTCTTCCGAAGTGCGTGTTGATGTTGTTTGGTATATACACCGGATGGCAAGTGCATTACATAAAGTACAAGCACTTGAACGAAAGCAAAGTGATAGCTTTTGCATTGTATAATGTAGTTTTCTTTGCTGTCTTGGGGTCGGATTCTCGTATGCACTTAACGATGAAGCCAACGAAAGAACGCGCTATGGACTTTATGCATTGCGCTCATTATCAGTAATACTCGGCGCAGGTACTCAGAAAGATGTAAAGTTCATACTGTTAATCTATTGTACTAGGATTGACAATTGTTGCTTTGTTTATCCAAAAAATCTTACTCATTGAGGGCCTACTTGTCGATTCTTCTTCATTAGGCGCTCGAGCAACTTCAGATGAGCCAAGTGATAGTACACATGTCCGTACAAGGATGGCAGAAGACTGGGAGACAAAGTACAATGGGCACGTGTCCTTGAAAATAGTAGTATTGAATAGTAAATAGGTACTGATAAGCATGTATTTGCCACCCTTGGTTCCAATAATTACGATTTATACGGACAAGTGCACATCAGGATAAAGAAAGGTGATCATACATTTATTTTTCATTAATTCAAATTGTGAACGAAATAATAATAATTTGGTTCGGGGGTAAAAAGAGATCTCTTTACTACAACTGGAGTTTTTAATTAACACGTGACAGAAATTATGGAGCACAAAGATTGTAACATATCACCTGTATCAAGTATTTACTACTACAGACGAAAAGTTCTTAAAAGCAGAAGACCTTGGTCTCTAAACGTATGTTAGAATAAATACTTGATTGTTAGACTAACTAGCAAAAACAAATAAAGGCTGAGCAAGAGGAAAAAACCAAGAAATATGAGTTTACAGGTGATGAGGTACAATCAATGTGTATAAGACACGATCTAGTTAACTCTTTACTAAGGCTGTATTCTTAAATCATAGAGACTTGTTACATGTTTCACAATCAGAATGGAAGGAAGTCATGGCAATGGATATTGAAACATCGATGAAACTACTTTTGGGTGGCAAAGTAGCACGTGATAAATTTACTAGACCCCACCCTCACATCGACAACCCTACAAGTCACGATATCATTGAGGCTTATCTCAATTCAAACGGTCACACTCAAATTGAAGTGCACATGCCTTCATTTGTACCTTTATCATTCATTGACAAGATTGTCATTGACAAAACATCTGCTCCACAATCGCTCTTGGATATCCTCGCAAATGTTCCTCACGAAAGTGGTACACTACTTGATATTGTTGTGTTGAAGGATACAGCAAATGACGTTTCTGAGCAAATTAAAACAATGTACTCTTGTGTCACAGCTCAAATCTTTATACTTAACCATTATTTAGGTGGTACAAGGGGCATGTTTCTACTGGTGTCTTTGAGAGCTTTAGCAGTGATGAGAAGTGTCTGATAGCTCAAAGAACACTTAATACGGTTTATGAAGAGGATGAGGTTGACGAAAGCAATGTTCAGGAAATACTAGCAACTGACCTGAGAGAAGAACTAATTCCTATGTTTCCAGCTGAACAAACAAACCCAACTGACAGTGTAACAGAAAACCAAGTTAATGAAGAGGAAAAACCTATGACAGATGACTTGATAGGAGACTCGATTCCTATACAGAAAACAAACTCTTACACATCCGATGAAGACAGTGATAATGACTTGGCAAATCTGTCAGAAATAGCATCAGAATACAATCCTGAAGATATTGGGTACAAATTGATACCCACTGGGTAAAAGCAGGCTCAACAGAACTTATAATACTCATAGGTTGCCTTATGACGTTATATTAAAAATAATATCAGAAAATGAGATTAGTTACATGCAAGCAGTTATGCTCATTTCAAAGCTGCTTGAGATTGCCAAAAAACAACCTATACCACAAACATTGCGTAAAGCCTTTTGTTTATCCTAATTTGACACCAACTAATTATTATCATAGTCGAACTACCAGCAGTACTCAAAGCTTACCAGAATGTACTGAAGCTCGCTGAAACTGGAGATGATAGTGAAGATCCAACGGTACTTAAAAAGTTTAAGTATGTTGAAGATAGCTGTCAAATACCTAATGTTTGTGTTATGTAGTCAAGTTAATGAGGAAATGATGAGTGACCAATTCAAGCGTGATATGCTGATTCGTGCATTTGAGGATTATCGTAACGGACTAATTAGGGAACTTGATCAATTATCAGCCTCGCAGTCCGGAAATACTGCACAAGATGATGTTAAGTCTGTATAGTAGGATAACCTCACGACTGATATTGTCAACACCTTGTCTTCTTTACTCTCTGGCGCGTATTCTATGTCAATCACTGTGTGATCTAACATACTTGGCGCCACTGTTGTGGCGCGGAGTAACAAAAACATGATTTGGATACCACCTAATCAATATTGTAAGTAAACACAAAGAATAAATTGTACATTGTTGTAATGGCTCTTAAACGTCATAAACTCGTATTTCTTGGAATTCTTGACCTGGAATTCCCAACAGCCAATAGGCGATTCTTTTTCGCGTGCAAAGAAATTTAGATATTATTCAATGTATCGCGTTTGTTCTGAGGAGTTGTTAGAACAGATACCAACTAGCGTTGAAAAAGCTGGCTAGTGTAAAAATTATCGCGCAAAAGTTCACTCTATTCCTGTAGCACGTGAGGAAAAAGATACTTACTATCATCTGAGCTCTCTAATACAATATCGTAAACAAGCTCCACGTGCAAAATGTGAGTGCAATTAGGTTTATTCCCATCTATTAAACAGTTGTCCATTAGATTTCTTGATAGATCAATCAGTTGTTACTTCATTTATATCACGTGCTACAACCACTGCCTGTGGTCTGTGTTGGCAGTAAGGAAATGGTACTCAGGGCTGTTTTTTCCTCTTCGCTGCTACATTATGACAGCTTCAATAAAAAAACAAGTTACACCATTATTATGTACATTTTGGAGATACACTACAATACAACAGTTTCGGCTTCTGTATCCTTATCTTTATCTTGCCCTTTAAATTGTTGTAGTTCAGCTTTAAGTGCTGCATTCTTTTTCTTTAGCCGTGTATTTTTGGTTCTTTCGTCATTGTACTTTGTCTCCCAGTCTTCTGCCATCCTTGTACGGACATGTGTACTATCACTTGGCTCATCTGAAGTTGCTCGAGCGCCTAATGAAGAAGAATCGACAAGTAGGCCCTCAATGAGTAAGATTTTTTGGATAAACAAAGCAACAATTGTCAATCCTAGTACAATAGATTAACAGTATGAACTTTACATCTTTCTGAGTACCTGCGCCGAGTATTACTGATAATGAGCGCAATGCATAAAGTCCATAGCGCGTTCTTTCGTTGGCTTCATCGTTAAGTGCATACGAGAATCCGAACCCCAAGACAGCAAAGAAAACTACATTATACAATGCAAAAGCTATCACTTTGCTTTCGTTCAAGTGCTTGTACTTTATGTAATGCACTTGCCATCCGGTGTATATACCAAACAACATCAACACGCACTTCGGAAGAGGTTAAAATTCTTACGTATTTCAATACTGTACCTTGTATGCAACCATCACTCCTATCAATGTTTGATTTGCCAATGATCGCCTTGCTTCACAAAAAAGGTACGCCTTACTCAAGTAATAAGGGTCAGGAAGGATTGTCCTTGCTTGCGGAAAGGCAATCGCTGAGTACAACAAGAGTAACACCTAGAACATCCAATAAGTATATAGCAATAACACATAAGGAAAATAACGTACAATGTCGATAGTAACAAAACCAAGAACACATATAAAAACATGGGCATCTGACACTACAATAACCTTCAACCTCTTTGCCTGCCTCATTATCAATACTACACGTAAAGACTTTGCAAATAGAGAACTAGTGTTCAACATCAATATACTGGTTGTTTAAAGAAGACAAGACGTACCCAAACATAACAGAAAATCCAATATTAAAAGTGTAAAAAGCCAAGTGACATGTGAATGTTGTCCATTGTGAAGGAAGCCATACAAAATTTGTAACAAGTAATAAAAGCGCACCAAATGCCACCAATAATAAGAAGTTAACAGATGACCCACGCACTATCCTATTGTTCCTCAGAGATCCTACGAATATAGAAAAAGCCACGACAATCAACAAAGCTATGACAGTGAAAACTGTCATTATGATTTCGCTCACGCGACCTATCACGGAACAGTTAGCAGAGGCGTTTAAAATTAAATGTGGATAGGCTTACCGAACTCAATTGAAACTACTCTCTCATGTGGAAGTGGTGTAGGATACACTAGCTCAGAGTTTGTAGTAGCACCTAGAGGCGCTATAATTTTAAGAGCGTTTGTTACATCGCTGCCACCGTTGGGAACCTGTAGCTGAACATAGTACGGATCCCATCGACAAGACCGATCCTCTTTTTGCGTTAGGCAAATACATACTGCGATTTAGTACCCGGATCCCAAGAGTAGATTCCATTGAACGTTTCGAATTCTGACATCAAAAGACGGCTGAGGACTTTAGTGGCATCAAGAGACTTTGATGCCTATTTTAAATTTTAACAGAACTTTGTTGAGGTTCATCCTGCTGACTTACTTTTATGGATTCTACCCACATCATGCATGAAAGAAATCCCCATACTGGCATAGGTATATCTAAAGTTCTGCCAGTTGCATTGGTGTACATTTCAGTAAAGTTTGCCATTGAAATCCCAGTGTAAATATCAGCAGGAAACTCTGACTCAGAGACGAACTATACGATGTTACACGTGTTCATGGTTATAGGGTTAATGTTACCCGAGAAATGCCACTCATAAGATTGGCATCAACAAGAGGGCTAATTGCAAAGATATCTATGACCACGTAAGCAAACGCTTGTGAAACTTTTTTTTGTTTTTTGTTCAAAATGCAAACAAATAGTACCATCAAGTCGCGAATAAAAGCCGTCAAAACCGCCCGTTACAATAAGACGAGGAAGTTTATCTAGTTCAACTAAACGTTTCAGCATGTGAAAAACAGCAGCAGTCCGTGTTGAAATGATCATAACATCAAGGTTGTCATGCTTTGTGGTTTTGTTAATCGATTTAATAAAAAATAAAGATAGCAACGCACGCTTGCAATGCGATCAGCTGTTCCCGTCCAATTAGCAATGGAAGTTTCAGTTGTGAAATCAAAATTAGCAAGTGAGCTTTCTTCAAAGGCAATAGTCTCCAACAACTTAACTCGGAACTGAGGCAACTCTTGTTGTAGAACCTAAAATGACATATTTAATAAAAACAAATCCCGAAAAGATCTTTTTTGGAAAAACACCACGTGCGCACATCACAACTTGTCTCATGGAATACTTGCGCTCTGAAACCGCACACTAGTACTGCAGTCTTCATCTCTTTAATGCGTATGAAAGGGAGCATAGAGCTGTAAGCTCTGGGAGTTGTTAGATATGTTCGATTCAAAGGAAAAAAGATCATACCGTTTCGGAGATAACCCTAATGGCACCACTTGCGTAAAGTTGTAGATACCTTTTGGCCCACGCCAAAAAAAATCAGATTCTCCTCCTGCATTGATACTAGGACATCCGCGCTGCTCCAGTCCAATCGTTGGGCGTACAGTGCTTATGGGATGTGGTGATGTAATCAAAAAGTGATTAGATATATTCATTTTCATCTCCTCGCAAAACTCTATGTAATGTTCTTCAGCTGTTAAATCGTTTTCTTGCGAATCCTTTACGTTCAATTCAAGTGTGTAAGTTATTCCATCAACGTCAATACCGCCTCTTTTATTCATTAGGTCGACGTATAGCCTGATAGAAGCGTTAATTTGGCAGAATTACTAGATTAGTATTTCGTGTTACTTGCTTCATTCCCACGTATACTTCATTGTCAAGGAAGACATTTATTGAACCGTTTGCTCCGGTAAGAGCGAGACTCGCGGAAAGTTTGATAGTATCCGTTACGCAATAAACTAGAGGCACCAGAAGCAACAAAAGCAACAAGTGGTGTTCCATGTTCGGAGTAAAACTTTCTCCTTCTTTTTTTTTGAAGTCGGCAATAGTCACGTGCACACATATCCTTCCTATCAATACTGCTCACTATCGGGTAACATCTACTCTATTGTGAGAAAGAATACCAATCTAGGCAAAGAATTACGCTTGAATGAGCTGGAGTCAAGCCATTTCTAATTTTGTTGTTACAAATTGATACTGTGTGACCATCATGAAGTTGTCCATTCCCAAAAGGTCAGATTAATCATCGCGACCGCACCCTGCTTAACGTATTAATGTTTATTAGTAATTATAGCGTTAAACACGTGATTCAGCTTTCCGACCTTCCAGTGGAGATATTGGCGCATTGCTTCCTGTCTCTAAGACGTACAGCAAGAATAAAGGCTTCACAATCGTGTTGGCTTTTTTCGGATATTATCCACCATCACGTGGGCTACATAGCACTGAGAATAAAGTCAAGAGCATCTGTTAAGCGTCTGAAAGCGAGTCCACTTCTTCAAAATACGCAAATTGATTTATCGACATTTTCAGAAGCGACAGATGATGACCTGTCTTATCTTTCGGGTGTAAGACATCTAAGACTTTGGAACAATACAAACATTACCGATAATGGTCTCAAACACGTTTCAACTGTTGATACAGTGACCATGAGGTGCTATCAAATTACAGACAAAGGTATGAAGTTCATTTCAGGAGCGAGTCAAATCTGTCTCTACAATGCCAAGGGTATTACAAACAATGGATTCAAACTATTGAAAGGTACAACAATTATTGGATTATTTAACTCTCACATCACTGATGACGCTCTAAAATGCCTTGCTGGAGTTCATACGATAAAACTAGGGAGGTGTAAGAACATTACTAATGATGGCTTAAAGGCTCTCGCTGGAGTTCATAAAATATGTGTTGCTAATACAAACATTACAGATGAAGGTGTTCTTGCATTGCTAAGCAATGGAAACACGGTTTATGATATCGATTTACGAAACTGTCATGTCTCTGGTAGGAGTATTAAACAACTTGGCAAAGCGCACAAGATTGATATAAGCGGTACCAATGTGACAGACGATGGTCTTAGAGGTCTAGTGAATGTACATACACTCATTTTAAGATCATGTTACAACATTACTTTGAGAGGAATATCAGCTCTTAAGAACGTACATACCATTGATATCAGAGAGACTAACGCTGAAGACTCATGGCTCTTTGCTTTATCTCATGTCAACAAGATTAAGTTAAGTGGCACGAAGATCACTAATGCTGGGTTGAGAGGACTTAGCAAAGTGAAACATGTGTGTATGAGGAAATGTGAACAAATAACAGATAGTGGAGTAAAGCATTTGGTAAACGTAGAAACGTTGGATGTTTCATGGTGTCCTAAAGTCACAAAAGACTTTATTGAACACTTACCATGCCTCAAGATACTTACGTGCTATGATACAGCAATATCCTTGCCTGGTACAAATTCTACAAGTTTGACTATACTTCCAGAACATCGGTGCTAATTACACCACTTAAGACGGACAGCTTAGTTCTGTGATAGAATTTTCCAACTAACCTTACTTGCCAGACAACAAGATCTTGTCGCTGAATATTGTTGTAATAAAGAGCCATACAATGTACTTATGGTATCCTCAGGGAAACATCTTGTAATAACTAATTTTGCTCGATTTGGCTTAAAGAAGTCATTTTAAGTTATTTTTCATCTAAAACCCAAATGATGCTGCAGCGTACGATCGCTGTTTTCTTGGTGTTGGCAGTACGACATCTATTTCCTAATAAATACATGCCGTTTAATCATGTTACAGGTTGCGTATGCGGCCAACATTATTGTGAATGGTAAAGACACCGAAAGAATGTTTTATGGTAAGCACGTGAAAATTAATCAAACGAAAAAAAAACGGTTGATGGATCACAACACTAACTAGCACTACTTTTCTTTCGAATTTGTTTATTTCGGATATCTTCGCTTGATTCTAATTTTATGTAAGGTATTGGAGGACTCAGCGCCGGTAGTAGCACAGTGCTAGTCCAAGATTGTAATGAATACTTTAGGTGCCAGTTCTCGCCTTCTTGTTGACTACGAGGAACCTTATCGCTCTCAGATACTCGACTATGTACGCTAATGGATACAGACCCTCATTGTACACCACGTGACCTTGGTTTTTTAGCTGTTCAAGCCTAATTTCGGCGCTTCGCTTCATATTCTGAAAGTAGAAATCGGTGGTGACACTCAAAGTACAGATGGAACTGAATCTAGCCACATGCACTTCAAAGAAGACCTTAACTTCAAGAGAGGTGCACAGCGCTTATTTATTTCTGCAGCTTGATGTTAATTACTACAGGATACGAATTTTGGCTTTTAGTAGAGGCAAAGAAGAGAAACCCTGACATCATCACTTATGCTTTATCTTGGGGTGTACCTGGATGGATTGGTGACTATTTCTCCCAAGACAATATTGACTACCAGGTGAAATGGCTCCAAGGTGAGTGTTATTCAAACCACGTGTTGCATAATGACTTTTGTTAAGGTGTTAAAGCTAACTACAATATTGAAATCGACTACATTGGTATTTGGAACGAGAGGCCTTACCAAGTTGACTATATTATAAACCTCAGGTGTGTTTGTTGTTTCAAGTTCGCTAAACAAACTCTTTGTTTCAAGCAAGGCTATTACTGCTGCTGGACTCAAAACAAAGATTGTAGCTGCCGATAGCGCCGGGAACAAGTGGAAAATCGTGGAAGGTTTTGTTTTCATTAGTAAATCTTTCACTAAAGCTATTAGACATGACGAGTAATCCAGAATTAAAAGAAGCAGTGGACGTTGTAGGAGGTATGTAGCGAACAAGTGCTATTTTTGTAATATTTGTAAGTTCACTATCCTGGCACTACTAGCACACCTGATGCTGTGGCGCTTGTCACTCCTCTTTGGTCATCTGAAGATTATTCTACACACTCAAATAATGTTGGCAGTGGATGCTGGGCTCGTATTTTGAACCAAAATTAGTAAAAACTAAGAAGCTTCAATCACACTTTCCTTATTTGTTTAAAATAGCGTTAATGGGTACATGACAAGTACAATCTCATGGAGTCTTATTGCTGCGTGGGACCCAGGGTTTCCATACAAAGGAGATGGACTCATGTGGTCATGGTGGCCGTGGAGGTAGTATTTATAGCGTACGTCCTAGTTAACAAATTTCTAACAGCGGCTCTTATGTTGTATCCGGTACTATTTGGGGCAGCGCTCACACGACACAAGTACGTTAGTCAGTGTTACGAAGCTGTTTATTTGCTTATTTTGTTATCAAAGTTCACAAAACCTGGTTGGAAGTATCTAAAGCACGGCTCAGGCGTTGGTCATTTACCTGAAGGTAAAATCATAAACGTTTGCTTAAAAAACTAACACTTTATTCTTAGGCGGAAGTGTTGTAACGCTAGTACCTCCTGAAGCGAATGGAGACTTTACTATGGTTATTGAAACCATGACACATGATAACTCACTTTGTATCAGGTGCAACAAAAAATTAAAGTTGCTGCTTGCTAACTACCATAGACCGCACCTACCGCCATACGAAGTTAAGCCTCAGAATGTAACATTCCAACTTGAAGGATTAAAATCAGACGGCACGTGATAAATTCGCTACTTAAATTGTTAGCACGTGTTTTTTTCTTAGCTAACATCCATCTATTTTTAGAACCACTCAATATTTGGTACTCTCATTTTTCTGCCAATGAATCCCAAGTGGTGTACTTCAAACATTCTACTGTAATGCCAAAGAATGGAGAAATCACTATGCAACTTGGTACGATTTTTCACAAGAGAATTTTGATAGTTTTTTAACGTTGTATAGGTTTGGATGAACTCATTACCGTAACCACTATGTCTGGCGGTGCTAAAGGAAGTTATGGAACACCGCCACCAGCCAAAAGTTTTCCAGACAAGTGGTCAGATAACTTTGAGTCATACCCTGAGTTTCAAGAAGGAAAATACTTCATGGATCAAACAGGCGTTTGGGAAATATACAAGTCTTCTAAAGGTAACACAATGAGACAAGTAGTACCAGAACCACCAATAAAATGGTGTACAGAATCTTCTCAACCAATTACTCTTATCGGAGATGATACATGGAGGTACCAATAAAAAAGTGTCATTTGGACTGTTTTCTGACATTGATGTTAATAAAGGGATATGACTGTTGAGTTTGATGCCTTGATCGAATCAAAAGGAAATATCGTCGCAGGAGGTACGTTCTAAAGATTTGTGATTATTAAAGCGGTTACTAAAAGATTGTACTAGCTCGCGTTGGCTACGGAGGATGCTCTGAAAGTTACAACAATGGTACATTATTCTCGGTTCTACTTTTGGAATTTCATACAAACTCACGTTGTTAGGATATTTTTTTAAGATTAGTGTCACTGGTGCCTGGAGTATTCTTGCTGGTGCTGAGGTATACACTAAGTATAAAGTTCGATCATGTGGTCATCTAACCTTTTTTCCAAAAACAGACACTAAAATCAGGAACACTTTCTTTTGGAACTAACAAATGGCATAACATTAGATTGAATGTTACATCTAGTACTGTATCTGCTTATGTTGATAATAATCTAATAGGAACGGTGAATAGCTCTTCATACAAGTACGCTACCAAATCGAAAAAGACAATGCAGAGTTCTATTAATTTAAAAAAACTAGCAATGGTTGGGCTGCTGTTGGTAGTAGTTTTGATTATACTCAGTTTGATAACTTTGTATTGAATCACGCTACATAAAAGAACACTTAACAAAAGTTGAGAAATAGCCTTGACTTAGCTGCTTACTTCTTTTATAATAAATGTAGTTTTTTGTGGTACCAAATTAGATAAAAACTGACTTCGTCAGGTAATTTATTGATAGGCAATCCTGTACTATCAATTAGAGCAATTCTTACTTTGGCTAGACAAATTGAAACCATGAAAACAAGTGGACAGTTTAAAGGACATGTTCGATTTAAGCCATTTTACAAGATTTTATACCACTTCCGTGCGGTGCAAAGGTATGAGTGATTGAAAAGATGATTGATTTAAGAATTGTACAATAACTTTATTTGACAAGTACAGTAATTACTGTTTGTTTAAATTGTATCTTATTAAATCTTCAAGTCTGATACCCAAATGAAGAAACCAACAATGAGAACCATGAAAAGTAAAGCTAAGGGGAAAGTAAAGTTAATAGTTATCAAACGGTGTTTAATCAGAGTACCTTCTGGTTGAGGGTCATAAGAAACTTGAGGTTTTGTTTGTTGATTGATTGACCTTATCAACTGTGATGAACTTTGTTTGTATGCTCCTGGTCGGTGATTTGACTTCTGTTGTTGTGATTGAGATGTTTGTATTGTGTTGATAGATTGTTGTTTTTGTTCTCGATATTGCTGTTGTTCAACGTTTTCGTGTTCAATAGGATACGGTGATGGTACTTGCTGTTTTGTCAAACAAGAATAGCACAGTGAACCAATTAATACAATGTAAAGAAAGAAGAGTTGTGTCATCGAGTGAGAGTTTGTAAAATGAAGTTAAGTCATTTGCCTAAATTTCAATCAAGAAAATTACAAACATTTCAAGTCAGATTGATTTTACATAAGGACTTAATCACTCTCGAATACATTTTAGATTAAACAATGAATAAGAACAATAGTACCTTGTGAGTACATTCATCTCATCAATGAACTGAAATAAAAAGGTTTTTTGTGAAAGGCATCACGTGCAAACAACATTCCATGGCTTGCCTTCCTATCCAAAAAATACAATGACGTACACTCGACTGAAGAATTTGTGTAGAATCAGTCATGGCATCACATAAATTGCTGTGGTACTACAAGGTGCACCTTACACGCGTATAACCCTTAAAGGTGATTGCAAAACGTGTGCAACTAAAAATGATATCTTCTATTTTCTGTGTTTTACTTTGCAAGCTCTTTGCATACGCTAGTGCTAATGACTGAACTATACAAGAAGAAATAGTGAGGGTTTTTAATAGGTTTTTTAATTTATAATAAACAAACAAGCACTAGCTAGTGTGCAGGCTCATCTTAACAGTACCAAAAATTGTACAAAAAAATTACATGTGTTTTATATAAAATTACATCAAGCGTTTTTCGCCTATTCCTCGGATATCAATTTGTCATGCCTTAGAAAAGACACTGCCCAAGCGAACGCCATACCAACAAAAACTATTGTAGTCGATAACCGATAAGCTGCGTAAGCTACAAATAACAAAAACAGTGAAGTCAAAAACGACGTTGAGAACTCCTAAGAATAAAGTTAATTTAAACAAAAAGGTAACTCATGAAGTATTACCTTCCAAAATAATATCTCCACAATGCTATTCCAAGTGTAACTATTAGAGAACATATGTTGACGATAATCAAGCTCTTTGAGGCAAGCTATAATCCTGTGAAGCGTTGCATTCTCTCCGTCTTGTTCTTCATTCTGGTGCTCGCCTTTAGAAACAATAAAGTAAGCAAAAATGACGTGTCACAATCAAACGTTCCTACCATCTTCTTGTTGTTTAAGTGTAAATATAATCTTGATTACTGGCGTCGCAAGTAAAACAATGCTCAACACCAAAGACAGTAGAAGCACAAGCGAAATATACGATGACAATACACTTGTTAACCAAACTATAACAATAATAAGCACTAACAAAAACAGCAAATACCCGTCGCTACATATAGCACACAATGACGCACGTGTAATAAATAGGATTAATGCAAGTTGAGAGTGATCCACGTTTTGAAATAATGATGCGAGACTGGTAGAAGAACCTGTCTGTTGAAGGTAGGATTCTAAAGTCGTGATTAAAAGGCCAAGCTGATCTTCAAGCTCTTTGATATGCATCTGCTGTCTCAAATGATTCATCTCTACAGACGTTGTCCTCATTAGTCCTGATACTGGTGTATCCATATCTGAGAACTCATCTTGTGTGAGCTCATCTGAATAAGATGAATAAGAAAACTCAAGACCAGACATCGATTCTGAAAAATTATATCCACTCATTGTTTCAGAAAAAGACATGTTTGGATCAATATCAGCTAGTTGAGTATCTGGTTTTGATGTAAATCCTCTTCTATGTATATCCCTAGATGCATGTAGAGTAGCTTTACCAGGAGGAATATTCTTGTCACCAGGCCAACGAAGGAAATTTCTGAATTTGATTTTGTTTGTACTGTTATGACTAGACTCGTCTTGCCCTGTTTTGTTGGAGTGTTTAAATAGCAGGCGTGACATAACGTTAGCACGTGTTTCTTGTCTTTTCGTATTAATAAGTTCCTTGGCTTTATTCCTCCTTAGCTGTGGGTCATTTGGCATACTCTTTAAAGTTTCAGCCCAATCAATAAATAAGTCCTGCAAATACACCCTTTTTAGAAAACTACTTTTGATTTACTTGCAATAAGACTTACTGTATTTTTTTTGCGACAATGAAATAGCAGTGTCTGTCCTGAAGCCCAGCCTAATAACAATTAACAAATCGTGATAGATAGAAAAAATTTACAACTGTAATTTTTCGCGATTTTTTCTCGTTGTGAGCGTTAACGCCACAACAACATTATACAACAAAGAATTGACTGTAATAATGTAAACAGCATTATTGAGTATTCAAAGTGATTACGCCCGAATGAACACGTCATTAGACAAGTCACCAAAAATGGAGTTTTGTGGTTTTTGTCAATCTAGATTGATTCGCGAAAAATTATGGTTTAGCGCACCTCCAAACTTCGGTACAAGGTTAACTTTCTTGATCGTTATCTCTACAATACATACAGATTCATGTAGTACGTAAGAATGACGTTTTGTTATCCGTTTGACGTATTTAAAGTTGATGTCCTTTTGAGGCACTTGATTAAATAGTTGAGTGCTATTAAAGAACAAAATGCGGTTATTGGAAAGGCTACCACAGAGAGTAAGAATAATATTTCGGCTAAAAGCCGTTACAGCCAATATTAACGCGTACCATAGCTTCCCTGATGTCTTTGAATCGCTTGTGTGATCTATTGCTGCTAATTGCAGACACAATACCTCTTTTCTGCCCTCTTTGCCTGTTTTGATATATGTGTACCTTAGTACGTGCGTTACGAGTGTTTTTTAACGCATTCTGTTAAATGTAGAAGTACATACTTTGTCCGGTGTTCTGTCTTCTCCTTGAGCGTAAGTATGGACGATCCAATAGACCTAGACTATTAGCGAAGGTGGGGCGGGGTTTGGGGTACTTGAATATTGATTTTGTCTTCATTTCGGTTTCTCCACTACACTGTAGTTATGCACAGACGGTGTTGACTGAACAGCGACATCTGGACTTGACATGACTTGCTAACGCGTTATTTTCGGTATAGCCATGCCTGTAGTCATACAGTAACCTGCTCACTGTTATACAGTGTTATAATGGATCGTAGTGTAAACTGTAACAACAATGCGTATAAGACGCGTTACAGCAGTAAGTTACGTTCCCAGAGGTTTATACTCTAACTGTACATAACGTAGAAACGTACCAACGCAAAAAGGTTGCTAAAACAAGACAGAAATGTATTTAATAATCTAGCAACGGGTATAGGCGTAAAGACGCTAGATGATTGGTATGAAACGACGCCTAAGCACTTTAAATACAATGATCAAGCTAAAATATCATTAAACCGGTACAAGACGCGTCAAAATCATTCGCATAGTATCAAAACACTTACAACTAACAGATACAACAATTCCATCGCTAACGCCATCACAAACGCTTTTCCTAACTACGAGTGGTATCATTGGCACTTCAGGTACATTCCTAACTCTTTGGAGTGCTCTACTGAATCATAACGTCGAGTTTTTGTTTAGGGAAACAGCTTGGGGCTTTTGGAACGATTTCAACAATCACAAAATGTTCTATGAAACACTTGGTCGACAGTTACGTATACATACTTATGATGGATGGTATAATATTGGTGCAAAGACAATACGAAATTTTGGAGGAGCAACAATAATAAATCACGTGTATACACAAACAATTTGAAAATATGCAATTTCTCATGTTGTTTTTTTTTTAGGTACAATGGATCTCCCTTTGAAGCACTTCAGGTCATATACCCTCATTATAAGTGGGAAGCTATACATTTTAGTACAGGGTTTGTAGTACTACTTTTGCGCGCTCGTTTAGTTGTTAACTTTTATTTCTAAGGAAGCCGCGAAAGTTTTGGAGCTGCCTTAAAACTCAGAGAAAGTATTTTGATATGCTTTCTATAAAACTTGGTCATGATAGTCTTGACGATTGGTATGGAATACAATCGTCAGTTGTCATGAAACAAGGAGGAGCAGGCTTGCTTGTGCATCAGTAAGTTAATAGAATAATTTAAGTTTTAACAATTTTATTGTTTAGGTACAATGGATCCCTGTACAACGCTCTTCGTACAATATATAGTGAACACGATTGGGATATCAACAGATTTAGGCAATGCTTCGGCTCCTTCAGATTCGTTGAACGCTAACCTACTGGTATAGAAAGCCCAGTAAGTATTGGCTTGATAATCAAAATATTCATGTATTCTTGAACGATGCAGCTAAGTCTATTGGTATAAAGGATTTGGATGGATGGTATGAAATTACATTGAGGACTCTTAACGATCTTGGCGGTTCGAGTTTACTTACAAGGTTGGTTGGTTTTTATCACAAACGTCTTTTTTTCTTTTCTTTGATTGTGATTTTTAGTGTTAACAATTCGATGCTACGATTGCTTTCTATTGCATACCCTGATCACAAGTGGAAAGAAAGTATGTTCAAGTGAGTAATAATATACTTTTGCTTTCATATCAAAGTAAGAAGGATTTAAGAAAGTGACACCTGTAGAAATGCGCCAAAGCAGTTTTGGCAAAAACGAGCAAATTACATGCCTTTCTTAAAGGCTGCTCAGAGCAGGCTCCAAATACAACAGCCAGATGCATGGTGCGAATGTTTCGTTTATAACGTCATACTCATGGAAGTCAATTAGGTATCGTGTTTCAGCTTCGCAGATGTCAAACATTGGAGGTAGAGGATTAATTCGGTACGTGAGAAGAGTGACAGCGATATCGTTAACCATTATGTAGATATTGGCCTCAAGTGCTTCAGGAGTTGCATCCAGGATATAACTTTAACTGGAAACTATTTAATAATAGAGACAAGCGAGCAACTCAAAGGCAAGGCATCACTTTATTAGTTAGCAAGTTGAAATAACCCCAAATAGACTTGTTTATAAATACATACGGAACAGAATACCGAGTAAATACAAGGTTGCTGAAGAGCAAATCATGTATTTAAGAAATGGTGTTCTTACCCTAGATGTTTATATACCACACTACAATCTAGCTATTGAGTACCAAGGTACAAAAAAGTGTTCATCAATTTTATAGTCATTTTAATTCTCCTTTGTATTAAATTCCTTTGGTTCAGGAGAGCAGCATTATCATAATTTGTATCATAAAGTAAGCCGTTACCAGATTGCTGATGCTAAAAAGCAGCGAGTTTGCGCCGAGCTAGGTATGTCTTAAACGTATTAAAGCAGCATTCTCAACAATGATTTAGGTATTACGCTAGTTTTGATTCCTTATTGGTGGAAAGGAGACGTTGATACATTAGTAGCAACAATCAAACATGCTAGGTACTTGATACGAATACTCCCTTAACACTTTTGTAAATTTTCTATAGGCCTGATGTCGAGCTTGGTCAAGTTAGCCGTGGTGTGATGCCACTTGTCGATGCTCCAGTGACTCAATTCTTCGCTTCTCAGCCAAGAATGGACAAAGAATTGAATGATATGGAACAGGTACCCATTAGCTAGCATATGAACTATCGTATGATTCAAACACTGTACACTAAAAAACAACTAAGCCCTCACAAAGATTCATGTAACTTCAGTCTTCACAGCTTTCTAAAGCCTACAAAGATCACTTCTGTAACGGCTACCACCTCTTTTTCTCCTCTTGTAAGCCAGTAACAATTGTGTCAGCTAAGGGTCACAAAGGTCGAAAATATGGAAATGTTTTCGGATATTATTTGAATTGAATGTCAACGGTATTAAAACTGTTATACTTCGAATTAAAGCTCAACAATGGTAAGCGAAGCTGTACGGCAATTATTAAATGTTAATGCCTAGGCAGACGACGATCTAGATGACTTGGATTTAGACGTTTTTAGTGAGGGCGGAAGTGAAGCTAACGAAGACGATGACGATGATCTCTATGACCTCAGTATGTCGGAAGACGAACCAATTGCGAAACCTGAGGCAAAGGAAGAGAAAAAGGATACAAAGCCCTCAAAACCTGCGAAAACGCCTGAAAAATATGTAAAACAGTCTAAAAACGAGACTGTGAAGCCCAAGAAAAAAGTTAAGAAAGAAGCTACCAAAAAGAAGAAAACAAAGGCGTCTACGCCTGTAAAGGTTAAAAAATCGACTAAAACGATAGTTGATCCCTTTGCAGCATTATACGCCGATCCAACTGACACTCAAATGGAAGACGCTCCAGAAGACACGACAACACCTACAGAAGAAAATAATTCGGAACCTGAAAAGTCAAAGAGGAAAAAATCGCTTAAACCAGCTAAAAGCGCGTTTCCAAGTATGTGCCTGCCAGTTTACACCAATCCATCACTTTTTTATCCAATTTCTCAACTTTTCGCTTCAAATAATCCTTTTCGTGATGAAAACCTTTCGAAACTAACTGTAACGCAAGCTGTGTTTATTGGAACACCAAAGAAAAAGGTTTCAAGAGGCAAAGTGTTGTTGACACCTCATAAGAAGGATCAACATAAACAACAACTTCATACTATCGGTACTATCCCAACAGATACAAAGGAATCAAAGAAATCAACTCCAGGACGCAAAAAGAAGCGTACAAGCATAACAACAATAAACAAAAGCCAAAAGCAATCACAGAATAAACAAGGAGAAAAAAGAAAAAGAGTAAGTTTTGTGGGTTTTTTTTTTCTTTGTCGCTTTTTTTTTGTGGACTCACTTTGTATTGTAGGATGATACTACTAATCAATCTCCTGCACCAACATCAAAGAAACAAAAGCGCCTATCTAGGAAAAGAACAAAGAAGCCATGGCCACAAATACCTGCTGTAAATGATATTGACATTTCAAAAAAAATAAACGAATTATCAACCGAAGAAAAAAGTTTCTTCACACTCAGGCAGATTAGTGGTCCTAAAAAGCACGTGATCATTACTTTTTTAACATCTCTATTCTGTGTATTGATTGTATTCTTTTTAGCTTTGCAAAGCACGTGGCAATGGTGCTGGATGCCAGCAATTTAGCGTTTCATCTTACACAAAAAACTCTATTAAAATTTAGAGATAGAGGAATGTCAACAACTATCGCACCAGAAAACATTTTTGAGGTTGTTTTTCATCTCATACGGCAGTTTGCGTATTGTCCTGCTGTACAAAACATGCAACGCGTGTTTGTATTTTTAGATACTGACAATACATCAATCACATCAAATATTGCAAAGTACGAAACAACTTTGGTTTATTCTTTGTTCTATTACGCCACTCTAACTCTTTTTTTAAAATCAGGTGCACGCTCACTAATGGTTCAGAGTTGATAATTTGTAAATACACATCTGATAAAGCAATGTATGGTTACCTTAAAGAGATTGATGAGGATCAGATTCGAGTGACTTGTATTTCAAATGACCCAAAAAGTCTTAAACAAATAGACTAGTACGTTATACCCACCTACTACTTATTTTTGTACTAATGAAATTAAGCAATGATATGGATAAATATAACAAAGTTGATACTACTTCTACAACAGGAGAGAGTATAAAATACTTAACACGTGATGCGTGGTAAGTTTAATTTTTTTTATGTTTTTTAATTGATTTTTCTGCGTAGGTTAAGTGCTTTCTTTTTTATTTGTTGGTGTGCTTATGGCTGTCCTCCGGCACTTCGGAAATGGGCATCATCATTTCTACCTGTTCAAAATATTAAAGGAATTAAAGGAGTGTTATAAAGTAGCATACACAGCAAACAACCAATAAACGCCGCCATGTACTTGATAGATATTAGTAATTGTTTCAACCTGTTTTTTCCTTTTGTGTCCTTTGTATTTCCTTTACTGCGCTTGAGCATTGGATTGTTTTACATAGGTCTCAATCTAGCGCTGATTTCTATAATACATGGTAAAATCAATCTGACTTGAAATGTTTGTAATTTTCTTGATTGAAATTTAGCACAAATGACTTAACTTCATTTTACAAACTCTCACTCGATGACACAACTCTTCTTTCTTTACATTGTATTAATTGGTTCACTATGCTATTCTTGTTTGACAAAACAGCAAGTACCATCACCGTATCCTATTGAACACGAAAACGTTGAACAACAGCAATATCGAGAACAACAATCTATCAACACAATACAAACATCTCAATCACAACAACAGAAATCAAATCACCGACCAGGAGCATACAAACAAAGTTCATCACAGTTGATAAGGTCAATCAATCAACCAACAAAACCTCAAGTTTCTTATGACCCTCAACCAGAAGGTACTATGATTAGACACCGTTTAATAGCTATTAACTTAGTTTTCCCCTTAGCTTTACTTTTCATGGTTCTCATTGTTGGTTTCTTCATTTGGGTATCAGACTTGACGATTTAATAAGATACAATTTAAACAAACAATAATCACTGTACTTGTCAAATAAAAGTTATTGTACAATTCTTAAATCAATCATCTTTTCAATCACTCATAATACACTTTCAATCTATCGCAACTTTATTTTGGTTTTAAGTTGCACTACACAGTTTTATTGTATCAATCAAATTTCCTCAGAGCCTTCATATCCAGCTGACTGGTACACACATTTCTCTAAATGTCCCGTTATTTCCAGTGCATGTTTTAGTAAAAATGACAAGTTTATGGAGAGATTTCAAGTTGTAAGATGTACACTACTGATTAGTGCCCGTTTATTAACAAATTGGTTATACTCTGTCCCAGAAGGATCCAGCACATAATGGGTCTAACATACATTCCGGAGTGTTATAACAGAAGTTGGAACAAACACGTGCAACACAGTTGGAAGCAAATATACATGAGTTTCTTTGCACAAGCCGAAAACATCTTCGTTGATTGCGACATCTCCTTACTACGGGTTCTGTGGGAGGTTGAACAGAATTTGTAGGTGGTTCGCTTTTACCTTGCACAATGATAGTAGATGATTTTGGAGGGTTGCAGAAAGCTTGAGTTCCTTGTCTATTCGCAAAAGTTAGATTTGTTCGCAATTGGATAAATGAGGGAGGGCGTACATATCTTCTCCTTCATTAGATCTAATTGGTGGATTTTTATTTGCGGTTGTTCTAATGGTTGCAGCCAAGTTGCTAACTTGACCAGGAGCGATCATATCGATTCTGACAGTACACGAAGCTTCATCGGTCTCATCAAGAGTGCCAGTGAAAGCAAGGTTATTGTTGCCTACTCCTGACGATGTTGTGGATGTACATGTTGGCATGATACTCATTGTACCAATTGAAGCATCGAATACAAACGATACAGCGATATCTTGAGTTGTAGCAAGAAGGGACTCATAGTTTCTACACATTACAGATACTTCAATTGCATCACCGACATTCAAGTCGTCGATATTAGCACCTCCAATAGGACTAATGGTGTGCCTACAATTATCACGTGTTATTTAAGACCTACTTAATGTTGATATCAAAAGATAGTCGTACCAACATGATACAATTGGTTGACTGCAAGTATAGAAGGTGTTGACATCAACGTTTGGAGCAGGAGAGTTAATGTCGTATTGAACAACATCAATCGAAGATAAGTCGTCAGTGAACGGCACACAGATATCGATAGGCTCTCCAATATCAGTTGTAAGCACCATTGAAATAGTTGTATTCTGACTTGATACAGAGTCTCTCAACGTTACTGAATACTCAACATTGTTGTCAGATTCAGCAATCCGAAAG
>JALMLS010000345.1:0-26461 GCA_038496445.1 Trichosphaerium sp. ATCC 40318 | reverse complement strand
AAAAGTTTCATTGTCAAACGGCAGGTTTAGACTTGAAAAGAGAAACGCAAATGGCTTCTCTATTGACGGCGGCAATGGTGGTAGCAATGTTCAAAACGTTTATTTGTGGTCATCAAACAACGGCAACCAAAACCAACACTGGCAAATGGAAAGTGTCTAAAACCTTATCAATAAAAAATCGCATCTTCACATTATTCAAAAAGATGTCGCTGTCTGCGACATAGTCTTTAGCCATCTTCTCCGAGTGATAGGACCATACACTCATTGAATCACACAACGGTGTACAGAGAGTTACATGTATTTCAAAGCGAGAACAAAGTGAAATCAGGTTGTTTATTTTAATAAAACCAAGTTGTGACAGCAAAGCGTTCTTCTTTCGAAGGAAGCACTTCGTGTTCAACTCGTCTACTTTGAAAAAGTACTAGTCTATCCGCTATAGGTTCAATATCTATGTGTACATCACTACCTTTATTATTGGGCTTCATGTGACCCAAGTAAGCCCGTAGTTCACCTAGAAAAATAGCTTAAGTTTCAAGTCAAACTAGAAAAAAAATTACCTCCATCGCCTTTTTTCCAGTCTGTATTAAGATAATATAAAGCAGTAATACGTCTATTAGTACCACCAATAAAAGCATCTAAGTGTCTCACATACTTGGCTCCCTTGCCTGGGTAACAAGCGAGTTGTATCTGAAACAAAATCAAAACAAGCAAAAAAAGAAAAAAAAGTAAAAATCTGGTTTAACAAAATCCTTCAAAGTCTTTTTCTTGTTGGATATCCATGGCATTACCTGCGTTTTATCACATCCAAATCCACAAGCATTATTCATCTCAACACGTAATCGATCGAGTTTAGAGAGGAGTTGATATAAATGAGGAGCATCGTCCTTAACAACTGCAGCATCGCTGACCCACATGATGTAATCGCCACGAACTTTATTGTCAGTCCATTTATCAGAGCCCTAAAGTAACTATTAGCAACGTATGTTGCGTCGAACATAAGAGAAACACACTTTGCAGCATTGTAAGAAAGACAACATCGAAAAACTTGTGGAGAATTACGAAATAGGCTAGCATTGGCGTCAAGAACTCACATACCTTAGACATACCCGCCTTTGATAGTTTTCCGCTTGCGTAAAGCTTTTTAGCCTATTCGACGTGTCAACATATGTTTGAAGTGTGAGAAAGTAACTACTGTACCTCTTCTCGTACTACAGGGGCATTACCAAAAAAATGATCTTTTACAAAGTAACCATCGAAATCCAGCTTAGCAAGCTCCTCAGACGTTATGAGCGTGAGCGCTGATGCGTCCTATAGCGTCAAAAGATAAAAAAAAAAAGGGCTGTTACTTGAGGTTTGAAGCGAAGCTAACTTTAGGTAATAGCTGCGATTCATCAATAGATAACGTCTGGGATCTGTGTTTTTGGATCAAGTTGAGATAAAATTTGCATTTTTACTGTTATACGCGTTAGTATGGCACTGGCGTGGTATTCGTGACGTACAATGTGGAGGTAGACCTGAAATATCACCTAGTTGCGCCATTGTAGATCGTAGCTACACGCTTTGTAGTAGTCGTTTATTATTCTACAGTGGTTGTTGTACTAAACGAACTGTACTACATTATTTGAATGAGCGTCAAACTTAACCTGAAGCGAAAAGTTGTTTTACAACATTGTTCTGAAGCAGATTCAATGCGTACATGCGTGTTGCAAGCGCAAGTCATGCTCGTTTTGCGGACTTTTCACCAGGCACTAGCGCTTTTGCTATTAACCACCTCTTATATTATTTTAGAGCAGCTAGCTTCGTTAAAGCGCGTTTTCACGCGCCTAAGTACCAGACTGGGCGTTGAAACTCACGAAGATTGGCGAAAAGTCACACATACGCGCGTAATAAAGGCTGGCGGAAAGTATTTACTATCAAAGTTAGTACTGTCAATTAAATTACTCATTTTAGCTTCACATACCGCTACAACGCCACCACTATGATAAATAGCGCTTACACTGCTTAGATTTAACGGATCAATTACAAATCTGTTATTAGCCTTTAACCCTACAGCAGTAGATCCAGCAAAGAGGGTTAGGTACGTGCTTGTTATTAAATGTCAGTTGGTTGTTGACAGACTGGTTTTCTTTAGAACAAACATTGACTGGAATCTGCCGTGCAAACAAACAACCAAATTGAATGAAATAGCGCTGCAACTAAATGTCAAGTCACTTGATGATTGGTATAGTGTATTCACATGTCAAGTGGAGAGTAACGGTGGTCGCCCAATCCTGAAGCAGTAAGTAGAACTTTAGTTTAAAACAAGTTATAATACAAATAGACACGACGCTTCTCTACCGGCTTCACTTGTAGCTTTATACCCACAATTTAAGTGGGACACTACAAAATTTGCGTACGATACACATGTTTTGGTCACGTGGGATGTAGGTACTCACACGTGACTAGGAAACAATCTCAAAATCACTGGGATGACGTTGAAAATCAAAGGCAACTACTGGACGTTATTTCGGAGGAGCTACGAGTTACTACCTATGATGGTTGGTATAGTATACCTCATGCAAATGTTATATCTAAAGGAGTGTCAGGAGTAATATCAAGGTACATCATACGAAACTAAGTATTACAAGACACTAATAGATCTAAAGATACAACTCTTTGATAGATATGATCCTAAATCTGTATCCAGAGCATCGCTGGGACGTCACTGAGTTTTACATAAAGTGCGTACATATTGAACATAATGTGATACTCACGCACATACAGTAGGAGTAGGAAAAAACGAGTAAAACGTCAACCGCCACCTACAAGTCTTCTGCAACACCACAGATCAATTCTCGAAACAAGCAGATCTGAGCTTGGAATTGAAACACTTGATGATTTCTACTCAGTAACACCTCAAGATGTGCTGGGAAATAGAACAAGAATGATACTCAGCAAGTACGATATCATAATGCATAACCTTTAGCTAACTTTTAAAGCTATGGCAATTCATACTCTACGTTTCTAATGGCTGTATACCCTGAACATGATTGGGATGTGGAAAAGTTTTCGTGCGATCTTTTTAGCAATGTGCGTTTGGAGTCCTTTGACTTATATGAACTTAAGGACTGTCCCTAATGGTTATTGGTTTAATGAAGATAATCAACGATCAAGAATAAATAGTGTAAGCGAAAAGATGAGATTCCACGCGTTAGATAATTGGCATGATTGTTCACCTAAAAAACTTTTTGAACATGGAAAGTTACAGTGGATAACACAACAGTATGTTGATCTTCGTTGTCTTAAATCTAGTAATCAAATTGAATGTAGATACGGCAGTCTCTACCAAACGTTGAAGACATTATATCCAAAATTCTCATGGCATGAGAACTCCTTCAAGTATGTTATTCCTAATTTTTTCTGTCGTTTAATATTCCCGTTTAGGTTACGTCCTAAAACGAAGACAACCCCAAGAGGGTATTGGGAGATTGCCGAAAACATTATAGGATTTGTGAGATATGCTGAAGAAAAACTGAGCATACCAAACATAGAAGCGTGGTACGTGTAAAATAATTCGAAAAATGCAAAAAAATAATAACAAAAAAAAACAGGTATCGCATCGCTACATACCAACTTGTTCAGTTAGGAGCAGTAAGTTTAATTCCAAATTATCCTAGAATATTAGAAGTGGCTTATCCCGAGTTTAAATGGAACTGGGAGAGCTTTGAAGACAACGGACTACAAAAGAAGTCATCACAAAGGTAAATCAACATTATCTTATTTATTACTAAACAAAACCCTTTGTGGAATAGACAACTATTGCAATCTAGTAAACATATGTTTGATAAGACAATAACCTAACAAGAAATCAAGAGAAAACTAGCGCAAATACCTCCCGAATACGACTTCTCAACAACACGTGTAAAAAACTAGAAAATCGTTCCGTTTGGAGTTTTCTTTGTCCTCACAAAATGTACTATGCCTCTAAGTATTGTCGTACTACATTACTACTGAGTTCTACATAACCAAGCGGAGCTAAGTTAGCCCGTTTATTTTTCTTCTGAATGCTTAATTTGGTTGTGCGCATTTAGTAAAGCGGCTACTTAACAAACATTGTAAGGACTATTGCCGGGCCGTTGCGTATAAATACACGAAAAGGGAGTTATTGTTACGTTTTTTCTCTGATCAATAAATGCGCATTGTGCTTCTACTGTTCCTGGTAGGCTTATCACGCGCTGCGCCCAGGATTGAACGCGTTGTGGCAATCGAAGCTGAAAGTAATGTATTTGGTACGTAAAACGACTCTAATAACGCTAAAACATAAAAGGAGCGCAATACTTTGGCACTACGTTTGAAATAGATTATTCAGAGCCGGTGTTTGTTAATACGTCTTGTACTGGCGATATCGATGCGTATCCACGATTTAAACGATGTTGCAACGGTAGTAATTACCCTTGTCTTGGTATGTCTTTGTCATTCGTTAAAAACGCCTAAAAAATACTACAAGATGGCACACCGATTTCTTATTGCATAGATGATACGGACAGGTAAGTTCCGTACAATACCAGAGTTTTTTTTGTAAACAAAAATTAACTTTTTCTCCTTCTTAGCTCTATCATTGTTCCTCGAAACGGTGCAGTATTCAACGCGCAGGTAGAGAATCCAGGGACTTGCGATAAGGTCACAATACTTTACAAATCAACTGGCACGTGATTTCAAGTTGAACTGACAAAAAACAAATGTTGGAGGATTTCTTTGTTTACAGACTTTGTAGACCTTGGTTCTGATTTGAACTTGATTTACTTGTGGATAGATCTAGAACTATCAGCCAATGTAAAGGCTAAAGTGGGTACACTTTGATTAGATACTTTTGTTTCTGGGCGCCCATCATTTGCTGCTTGAGCTCCAAATGTATTTACACTGTTTCAATAGGTTTGAACACTGCTACAAACTCTCAAGATGGACTATCCTTGTGTTGCTCAGAACTTCGTACTATGTCACTTGAAGCAGGTAAAGGAGAATGGGATGGCACATTAATTTTGGCGTTTGAAAACGAAATAGCCGAAACAGTAAAAGGCGACGTTACTTTTCCTCGTACGTAATATTGAGACCTACTCGACACAAGTCACACCTTTTCAAATAATAATTATTCTTGCATTAATGAGAATAACAGGTGAGTCGTTGATTCCAATATCAGACTTCTGGTTTGGACGTAAGTAAATAGAAATACAAAATGGGTTTTGATTTCTGTTTTCTTATTTTTTTTTTCAGTTGGATTGGAAATAAATTGTAATGGTTGGGTTGTTGTCGATGATGTTGCTTGTGTAGAACTAGAAGGAATTCTATGCTATAAATCCCCGCCAATCGCTCTGATTCTCTTGCGCATTCTTTTGCTCAGGCAGGGTACAATGAACTTTTTTTTGAAACATTGAAAAAAAAATTCAACATATTCATTTACTTAGTCCTAATCATTATCCCTTTTAGTGGTATTCCGCTTAATTATGGAAACACATCCTTAATACCACAGAGGCTTAATATAGCTGTTTTTAACAGAGTATCTTGGCCTGCAAACCCTCGCGTTGGTTTGGACTATACAGGTATATTGAGTGCGTTTCCACTTGTACGAGAATGGTTTGATAAAGATACGGAGTGTACTTTGACAACACCTAGGGTTGTTGGTGCCACAGGAGAGGTACCAGCCATTCAAAAAACTGAAATAAAAGGATCTATTAACAAGACATTAGCCTTTGGAAGGTACTTTCCCTCTAGCTGACGCTGAAAGACCAACACCTGAATGTAACTTTGAAGAAATGAGTGCCGTGGTGACTTGTAAGATGCTTGTCTTTAGCTGTTTTCTAATGGTTTTGTTAAGACATGAAAACTGTTGCCAATTCTTTTGATGATTCTCCATTAAGTTTTGATGAACTACACGGGTTTCAAGTCTCAGCGCAGGTAAACACAAACATAAACATAGAAGGAAAATCAAACTGTGTGTTAGTCTGTCTAAAGTAGCTTTCTTGTAGATTCTAGCTGGACAGTTATCAAGGCCATGGATTGGTTGCACTGAACTAATTCGTAATCGTTTAATTAAAGAGCTACCATTTTCAGCTACGAGTGTGGTTACTGATTCATTTTCGTGCAGTGAAGAACCACATTCTCCTGCATTTATGGTAGATCCTTGCTGCAACCCTGCGTATGTTGTTCCACAAAAGAAGAGACGCAAAGATCTAGCTGATTATTACCTAGGTTATTGTCTAAACAATGCTGCAGAGCTAGAGATCTAACTGTTGATGTGCCAGTTTTTATACCAAGCACAGATGGACTGCAAGACGTTTGCACATTTCCTAAGTGCATGACTGTATGACACTTTAATTTATTTTGTAACCTGAGTAAGCCATCTTACTGGTATATGTAGGATATTGTTCAAGAGTTTATTGCTTACGACCAAGTTAACCAGTTGGAACAGACAAATATTTGTGGACAAATCTATCGAGAAGTAAGAGCTTCACTCCTTATCTCGCTTTGCTGCCTGTCTATACTAACCTCCTACTCAGTCACGTACAGCACAATATGCGTTTATTCCTTACACAAGCATATGCGAGAAAGAAATATATGCTCAGGGATGTACTATCTTTGATGGATGTGAGCAAGATGCAAGCGGGCCTCGGGTTTGCATTGACGGTACTATTTTCTTTCTTTTCTCTTGTTGTAGATCTAAAACAATTTGATCTAAAACAATTTGTTAAGGACTATGTCGTATCAAATGTAATACAGATGATGACTGCAATACCGAGTGTATGCCAGATAAACATTGTAGGGTATTTCCTATAAATGATATGACAGCAAATTCAAAAGAACTCTTAGATGATCAGTACCTGATAGAGGTAAACAAAAAAAGACTGATCTGTTTTAAAAAGTATCTAACTTTATATTGTAGTGCTACAGATCAAGAGCAACTGACTTGGGCAGTCTTTTAATCACAAATTTAACTGAAGAAGCAGTAGGATGTACGAAAATGTCACGTGATAAAAATTTTGCTGATGGTCTTGCATTAGTTGAAAACAGACCAGAAGAGTTCTTTGAAGAAAATATAAAACAGATTTTAGTCAAGCGTTGTGTTGGTAGAGGTACTTCAACCATTATTTCTTGGTCATTTCTACGTTTTATTATTACCCATTTGAGCTAAACCACGTGATTTTGCAAAAGGTGGAAGTAGTAAAAATATCACACAAGAAGAATGTGACAATAAAATGACGTGTAACTGGAAACCATGTGATTCTGAGCAAAGCGAAACTTGTAATCAACGTACGTATACATCAATACTTCATCCTCATTAATGCTTCTTCAATCTAGAGTATTGTGAAGACGCCACCATAGGTCCTTTATGTTCGTTTCTAAACGCTTCAGAGCAAATTGTTATATTCCCTGGTTGTTTCTTTTATGGAACAGCCGATGAAGGTACTAGTTCTCGTTTTCGTTGAGTTTAACAGCTTTGACAAGATTCTTGCGGTAAGAAGAATGGAACTTGGAACCCAATGCTCCCTCGGGGTCAACAATGCCGCAAACCAGAAAATAGCACAATCGACACGTGTTTACCTATAGACACTTGCGATCAAAACGAAGATCTAACAATAGTATGCCAACCTCGTTGTTTGACTTATACAACACAACAGTCTTGCGATAATATAGGAGGTGTATTGTACGCTATTACTATTGCGCACATGTAATTACTAACGAGCTATCACAGTACTTCTAGTTCACTCTGTACTATTGAATTTGTCAGTGAATCAGAATGTTTGAACCGATATCTCACTTGGTGGTATGTTGTTATTCGTTATTGGACACACCTTTTAAATGTGTTTATAGGGAAGGAAGCGTCTGGGTAAACCCTCAGGAATGCGTACCTGTTTGCATCGACAAAAATATAGAATTAGTCAACAAAACAAGAGTACGTTGGGTTTTCTTCATGGAATTTCGTTTTGGTTAATCTTCAAGTCAAGATTGAATGTGAAACTGCAATGGAATGCTCGATTCCTTGCGATAACTGTACTCAAGCACAATGTGAAGCTACGAGTAAGCCAGTTAATTATTACTAAAAAGAGACTGACTTTTTTCTAAAAGCTGAGTGCCTTGGTGAAACTGTTGGATGTGTATTACCTTTTAATGAGACTAGTCTCCTCACTCCAGATACACTTAATATTTGTGTACGGTTACATACGTAGTCTATTCTGTAATAACACGTGGATTTAGAATTTACCAAAAATCGCAACTACTTTTAGAGAACTTAATTTGTTTTGGTATCAAGACTGGACGCCACTGGTACGATATGGCTATATTATTGTAATCTAATATATACAGGGTGGTTGCAATGATAGGACAATTGCGACAAGGTCAGCTTGCGAAGCAGTCGGAGGGTAATACAATTTTGTTCATCCACATGTATACTAACAATGCTGATGTTTAGTACTTTCTATGATGCTGCTACATCACAGCAAGAATGCCTGGAAAGGTACATGTATATTTGGAATGTTAAATTTCTAACACATGCTATAGAGGACATTACTGCATAGACTCCTTGTATCCTACTCAGTTCGCCCACTTATCTCTAAAGAACGAAACTGAGTGTACAGCCTGTGCTGGTGTATATGGACAAAGGAACACGTGGCGTACAGGGGTTTGGAGGAATAAATATACATGGCTTCCTTCAACGACTATTACACCTACGTGGGAACCAGCAGATGTTATCTAGTGCGTCTTGTCTACACAAAAGTGTCCGAAAATCTTTATGTTTTTTTTTTTTTTTGCTTTTTCTTTAAACGTCTAACCTGGGTTCTTAAGTGGTGACGTTATTGATTCAGAAGTTGTCAAGATCATACCAGAAATTCAAGCTAATATTTTAGAAAGGCTTATAAAATCAGAGTTCCAATGTAGATTTTCTGGTGAGTTCTTTGAATTGATGAGGAAAAAAAACAATCAAGAATTTGTTTAAGTTTAACTCTTTGAATAAGGTGTACTTGATGCTCTTCAGACTACTTCATGTTTATGTGGAGATAACAAAAGTGGTGGTAGTGATTGTTTCAACTCAGAAACATTTAACAACAATAACGGGCATGCTTTGGCTTCATTTCAAATATGTCCAAATCTAGCCAATAGAAATCTTTCGTTTACAACAAATGCTAAGCTTGTTGTAACATCAAACTATACTGCTACTGCTTGTACTGAGGCAGTCGTTCGGGTAAGGAACATTCAATAATACGCAAGCAGCCGTTCTGGAGTCTAATAGCACTTAGGTTGTTCGTGAAAGCTCTTTTGAACAAGTCGTTATATCTCCATTTTTTCCAGGTAAGTTGTTTGGTCTTTTTCCTTTATTCTTATTGTTTAAAGCTTCTCTGGAATCTAACCAAGTTGGTGATGGTTCTATAAGGTTCTATGTTAATATACATAATGCCATTGTTGGCGAACTTATAAGTGATGGCTATTCTGTTACAAGTTCTGAAAATATTACTAGTGGTTTCTTGACTTGTATTAATGTTACTGTACCGTACGTACTCCATTGATGTAAACAAGTTTTAATTTTTACTTAAAGGAGTTCATTGACAGTGGAAGATGTTACTTTGGTTGGCTTGGCTGTATTAGAATTAAGGGACTCAGTTGAAGAGTTTGTTATTATAAGTATGAGTTTGATTAAATAGCTTAAGCTGAGTTGCTAACCTTACTTAGACGATGAAGTGTTTGAACTCAAAGATGGAGTAGAAATATGTTATGTCCCTACAGATACGCCAACATTCCTTATGGGTCTCAGAGATGGTACATTAACTTCACACTTCTATCAAAAACAATCTTCTTTTTTTTGAAAGTTTTTTAATTTGTTGCTCCTTAGACTATCAAACAAAAACGTATTTTGAGACTTTTGGAGCTTCTGCTATTATACTCCTGTATCTTAGTGTACTTATATATGTCTGTCTTGGAGGTACGACTATTTTTGTTTAGCTTTGGTTCGTTGACACAATTCTTAGTGCTTATACTGTATGCTCTTATTATTCACATGTTGGACAAAGAATCAACAAAGAATGGACAGTTCTGGTCTTTACCGCGAGTAGCCCTATTAATAGCTGTTTTCTATTGCTTAGACAGGGCCGTATTCTTTTTGTTAGTACCAGTGGGCGTTACACAGCGATTTGTATGGCTTGACAGCATACTAAGGTTTGATTGCAATAGCATTTTTTTCGAAATTGGCAATATTAACTTGTTATAGTGTGTTACCCTCTTTACTACTTCTTGCTGTTGTATTCCTCATTATCACTCGATGGTATGTTGTCTGTTATATTGTTTGTTTATAGCACTACTTGTCTTACAAACGAGTGTAGGGCGGAATTCTATTACTTTGCAATGCAAGTCTCAGGAACAAACATTAAAAAATTGCAGCCACTCTACCTTGGTTTTCTTGCAGCCGCTATCGCCTTGTATGTAGTCGGTTTTGTACTCTATATAGTATTCCTAACGCTTTATAATAGATCAGTATTATGCACTGCGTTGTTTGTAATATTCCTTGAAGACGACGTAGCAACAACTTGTAATGAAGAGCGAGATAGTGTTACTAGAGCTGGCATTGTACGTTGTATTGTCTTTTTCCGATTATTGTAGCTAATGATATTACAAAAGGTTTCTATTATTTATCGGGTATCATTTGCCCTTGATTGCATTGGGTTGTCTTTCGCAGCAGCATTTTATGGAGGACATTTGGTACTGACTTTTATCCAAGATTTATATTTTTTATCAAGTTTATTTGGTTTGCTTTCTTTGAACAATCCCAAGGCTAAGGTTCTAATATTTTTATTAGATTTACTCACTTGGTAAGGCAGCAGCATTACAGGGTAAAGAACAAGCAAATTCAGCGAATACTACAAAATCTGTGGCCAACGTGAGATTCTTACTTTTTTCACTTTTTTTGTAACTTGCTAACTTTTTTAGTCGTTTGTGTTGACTTGTGTATTTATATTTTGTCTTACTGGACAAGCAATATGGTTAGTAGTTACAATAAATTATACAGCACCAACACCAGAATTGGTTACTATGGCTCTACTGATACTAGAAGTACCGCCAATTGTTGTAATTTTCTTATTGTTCAGGGTAAGTTTCTTTAGTCCACGTGTTTTTTTTCTTTTATTAACTTTTGATGTGTAGAAAGGTTCTGTGTTTGAAAAGTTTTCTAAAAAAGTTGGTTCAGGTATTGCTGGTCTTTCATCATCCAAAAACGAATTAAAAGATGTACGTGGAGATCTCTAGAAACATGATTTTGGAAAGTTTTTACTATCCAAAAAAAATTAATGTTTGTGTTAGGAGAAGACAACTGAACTTGAAGCTACATCATCTAAAAGTTTGGTAAACTAAAACAATTTTGTGTAAAATAAATAAGTTATAATTATCCCTTTTTGATGGTGTACATCTTAACACTGACTTCAATTTGCTTCTTCCTTGAACCCAACAACTTCCGTTTTTGGAACTGTAGCCACATTTTATAAAAACCCTTGATCTATTGCTTGTTGCTATTTGTTCTCACCAGTGAAAGGCAACATTGAGATATAGCTCTAATCAATTTCTCACATCAACAATCTTTTCAAAATGTAGCTAGAATAATCAAACACGTGTAACATGTAAGCATTTGAACAATCAGTTTCCAGATGTAAATTGTTTATTATTTTATTTAAATTGTTTCAGGACCAATGCAGCTGTATTGTGTATCTTCAAAGTTATTGCATATATCTGTTTGACTTTCTTTTGAGAATCTATCGTGTCTTGTATCACTGATTGAATCATTAAAAATCAAAAAAAGAGGAAAAAAAAAAGAAATAACCTCGAAGTTTCAAGAGATCCCATAATCCCATTAGTATTAGTTCCTACCCCAAACCCTCTTCCAATAGCTTTACCGAGTAGTCTTCTAGTTTGTAGAACGTTCAAGAACTTAAAAACGGCGTTGTGATTAGCACCCTATAAGAATGTAAAAAAAATGAACAATTGCACACAAATGACCATACACAAAGTACTCCTGCTCCTGATGAAAGGCTACCATCACAACCATGAAATAGTATACCTCCTGCAGTAACTCCTCAACATTGTTTTATAGAGTCTTGCCAGTTAAAATTTGAAAAAGAACACTCAGGAGACCTTAGCATGTTCCATTGTGGACCACCTATTTATAGTAAGTTTGGCGTTTTTCTTACAAGAAAGTTATTTCGCTACCTGTAGATGTGTATATTATTGTGTTTTCAATAACCAACCGCAAATTCTGATACATTGTGTTAGTTGTAAGTACGTCAAATCACACAATATTTGTAAACTGTGTCAGTACCAAATCTGTGCCAAGGAAAACGTTGGCACCAACGAAAGCTAACACACAAAATAAGCTATATTTAAAGCTATTATTACATACCACTTGAAACTCTATCCACGGTATCGTTGATACTCCCAGCTAACTGATAGTATCCAACACTAACACCAACCGTCTAATGAATGACTAAGATACAACACATACTTACTATTGTGATAGCATGTATTGTCGAAGGACATGGCGCCGGCGGTGGTGTAACAGGGAGTGTGTTACCACTAGGAAAAGCTCGCTTCGTGCGGTGATGTAGATTCCCTTCAATCAAGTGAATACAACAGCAACTCAGAAACTGAATACCACAAAAGCAAGTGAGTTCCGTTCCCAATTTTACTCTTATGAGTAGCCGTCATGAAACTCTCGTGCCTGTGTGAAGATATCATTACTTATGTCACGTGACACAAAAGGATAAATGAACGTACGCAATAACTGAATCAAAAGAAACCCACTCATCGTGTTCAATAAAGAACCCAGAAAAAGTGTCGTCATCATGAACAGTAACATGTAAATGTTGATGATTTTCTCCTACTGCTCTAAACATATTGTCTGGCGCTTCCACATGAGTAATATTAACACCATCGTGAATGGCGATCTACAGTACATAAGCGCAATCAAAGAACTTTGCGATCTCCTAATAACAAGCGACTTGAAGTGGAAAAGTTTCAGTACCTGTGCGCCTTTGGCGAATGGAGAATGTCTTACACAGTGGAAAGTTTTGTCTTCTTGTTTATCGAAATGAAATACTAGCTTCTGTAGAGCATCTTTTGTTTCATTCTTAGTAGAAAAAGCACGTGACCACGATACTTCGATAAAACATTGTATCAATAAAAAAGATTCATGACAGTATTATGAGGAAAAGAACTCAGTAACGCACTCTTTGATACAATAACAAACCGCTTATCGCTCTTCCAGAATTGTTTGTTGTACGCCACTACGAAAAACAGAAATGACACTAAGAGTTCGATAAGCAGATCAAAATACTAGTTTCTATGGATGTACCAAGTATGATTTGTTTCCACATAGTTTACATCAACTGGGTAAAAACAAAAAAAAAATGCACATTTGTGCTCATTTCCCAATAAAAAACCACCTTCCTTAAGTAATGTTAAGCCAATTTGAACTTGTGTTACAAAGCAACATTAAATGTAGTATCCGAAAGCACAGGTACAAATATTTATAGTTCCTTCTCGACAGATGATTTGTAGTTTTCTGGATTTTTATTTATTTTTCTTTGTATTTGAACTTTGAGCTATTTTGGTCGAATGTCACATGCCAAGTGTAGATTTTTGGATTTTTCTCCTCTTTGCGCTCTTACCCTTCTTTTGTGTTTTATTTCCATCGACCTTACGTTTGTATCGAATACGTTTATTACCAAACCAATTCTGTAACAAAAATTAAAAAAAAATAAAGAAATGTAAAAGACATTATTCGGGTTTGTTTCTCCTTTTTGTGACACTGAAACATATCACATGTTAAAGAAATAAAAACATATCTGAGTAGTGATTGTTGTTAAGGTGATTTTTTAAGGTGATTTTTTTCATTGTGTATCGGAAAAGAGGTAGTAATAGAACGTACATTTATTTGTTGTGTTGTAAGGTTACAACTTTTAGCAAGATCGGCTTTCTCTTGTTCCGAAGGGTAAGGATGATTTAAGTGGTTGAAGAACCACGTTTCGAGTAATGATGTCGCATGTTTTGACAGTGTTTGACGTTTTCTTTTCGCCGGTCTGGCTTTCTCCTAAAACAGATGTGAAAAACTAGTTTGATTTTTGAAGTCTTTTTAATCAACTCCCCACGTGATTTCTTCATATCTTACCTGTCTCTCTGATATTATACCACATACAAATGTCTTTAAAGCTTGTTTGGTACTATTAAACTCTGACGCTAGGCGCGTTACCTTCCTTTCAGCTTCGCTTTGAGTAACCAAACGCAATTTCAACTTTTTGAAAGGTTTAGCTTGTGTTATGATTTTGCTTGTTGTTCAAATACCTGAGCTTTTAATAACCGAATGAGCTGATTCATATGACGTTCTTGAACGTAGTTTATTCGTATGAGCTCCACTTTATACCTAGAAAAGCAGTGAAAATGTTGTTTTACACGAGATGGCAGAGATACTCAATAACTGTTACCTGCATTCTATTTGCTGTAACTCAACATCAGAAGATTCAATGTGTAGACTGTAGTCAACATCTTCGTGCACTTGTATTGCTTTCTCACTGTCCCATTCGCAAGTCTAAACAGAACGTCAAATGAAAAGTTTTTAAACAATATTTGATTGTTTGACTGTACCGATACGCTGTCCTTACATTGATTAATAGCGGTTTCGAAGTGTGAAGCAAATTCATTAGAGACCACGTGATCATAATCGCTCTTGAGTTTTTTATTTTCTTTCTTCGTTAAACCTTCGAAATCTCCTCCAAGGGCATGTGATTGACTATCTCCAGAAGCTTCTAGAGGTTCTTTTTTTTGTCAGTAATTAAAATCCGTTATAAATGTAGTAAAATATTACATACCGACTGTAGGTTGTAAGAAATATATTTTTGATGTAATTGTTTGGTTTATATTTTTCTTGGCATCCTCTCTTCGTTTCTTTTCATTATTGATACGCGTATTAACTTTTTGTTGATGTTTGGGTGTTGTATTAGGAAGTGTCATTTATTTCTTTGCGGTTTGGGGTAATATTAATAATGTAAAATGTCAAGGTGGAAATAGCACATTTTGGTTAACAGTCACGAGTGGTCAAGCTGTACTTTAAATAACTGGTACCTTAGCGAAGTGACAGTTAGTTTGTTAGATTCCTACATCAGAAACTCAGATTATATAAATAGCGAACACAACAAGCGTCCTAAAACAAACTGAAATTGTACAAGAAAAAAAAAAGATAGAATCGGTTAAATCAGTCACTTGCTCAGAACGTTTAAGGTAGGGAGATTCACCACACATGATTAGTTCAAGCTCTGTAAAAGCACTTGAATTATTAGAACGGACTTCTGTGGAATGTTATGATTATTTGTAATTATATTTGACATGTGATGACAACAATAGCGTCAAAGGCTATACGGCGTACGTACACTCGTTCTAAACAATATTATGCTAAAAGTTACCAGTACGATCGCTAAAACGCCGTAAAAGCAAAAAGAAAGGGCACGTATATTATTATACACTCAAATACCGCTACATTGTGTGGTTACAAACTTCATTTATCGTAATTTTACCGCAAACTCAGCTAAGACGCTATAGATATTGGTCTTGGGGCTATTGGAGCCAACAAGCAACACATAAAAAGGGATTAAATTCAATCGCTAAAAAACTTCGTATTACATGCCTAGATGATTGGTATAGCGTAACACAGAATGAAATACGCGATATTAAAGAACGTTCAGTATTAAACCGGTTTGTGGTTTTGCAATTTGATCATCTCACAGGTTCCCATCTGACACTTTGCTCAGTTATAACTGGTCAATACCTTCTGCGTTAAAAGAAGTATATCCTAAGCACAACTGGGTTCTAAAAGAGTTTACGTAAAGTTCTCATGACTGTCCAAAAAAAAAGTTCTCAAAGATATCAATAGAGCCACGCCTAGAGGTCATTGGGATGACGTTAATAACTGTCGCGAAAAGATGGATCAGATTGGCGAGAAGCTTGACATAAAGACACTTGATGGGTGGTAATATTAACCTCAATGACAAGCTGTACCCTTTGATGACTTTATTTTAAGGTACAGGTGTGTACTCGAAGACGTAATGCAGAAAGGTGGAACCCAAATACTCTTTAAGTAATATCAAATCCTTTAAATTTACGCTTAACATACTCGCAGGCATGGTAACTCTGTCGTTGGAACTTTAAAGGTTGTATATTCGAACTACAGATGGAATACTTCAAGATTTAAGTAGGCTCAAGAAAAAAACTTAACTATTTTTACTCACGTGTTTTTAACTATTAGAGTTAAACCAAGACACCACTGGAACAGCATCAGTAACCAACGGAGTGAGTGCGAAATTGTTGCACAGAGACTTGGTATTCAAGTACTAGACGACTGGAATGACTGCGCTCAGGAAGATATAATAGAGGCTGGCGGTATGAACTTCACTAGAAAGTACGTTGCTCTGCAATATTTAATTTTGTGCTAACCAAAACAAGGTATGACAAGTCAATCTCAAAAGCTCTTCGAAGCATCTTTGCAGAGCAGTCTTGGCGATTCGAATGTAGTAACACAAAAGCAAATGGATATTGGCAACAACACCAGAATCAGCTTGATTTCTTAACACGTGCAGGAGAGGCGCTTTGCATAAGACAAACAAAGGATTGGTTAGTGAAAAAAAAAGCAGAATTGTTTTAAGGCGTTCTAGTGTTCTAACTCGTTTCGTACGCTTAGGTATAATGTATCAAAAGCTAATCTAGCTGCGCTTGGTGCTGGAGGATTACTTCAGTATTTCCCTTTTGTGATACAAGTCGTTGATGCTAACTATACCTGGGATTGGTCTAGAATGTCTACAAGGCGAAAAACAGCACGACAGAGGTACATTAAAGGTCATCGAGTTATGTCAATGGTTTACTTTCATATGTAGGAACTTACAAGTTTGCACATCAGCTCTATTTTGTTGAAATATGGCGGAGATAGTTCCTTCTATGTAATTTTAAAGAAATGGTTTTTTTTTCTTCTCAAGAAGCTTCACGTGTTTTCTGTTTGCGTGATGCGTTGAACCATATCACGATAATGCTTTAGCATGAATACTTTGAAGGATAAAATCATTTTTTGTTGAATCTAGTAAGAACACGCTAATTCACCGTTTATGGGCATCAGAATCCGAAAAACTTTCATTTATAGTACTTATATCGAAGTACCTTGTGTTGTGAAGTGCACATAACGGCGCATTAAATCAAAGACCATTCAGCAATCGCTCTTTACCAAAAAAGACTGATTTTTGTTCATTTTACTCGTTTTTTAACGGTTGTAGCAAACACGGAAATTGTTTTCACAGGGAGAACATCCCAGTATATCCACCACGGAGGACAAAAAGACAGAAGGGCCCGGTGGTGGGCGGAGCCCGTTCCTACCGTCGTTTCTGTCGCGGAAACGTGGTAAAAAGAAACATAGAGTGGGTGGTAAACAACAGGTGCTCGTTCATCACTGCACAAAACTCGCTGGGGACCTTTTATACATCATCGAGCATACACGAGGATTCCAGGTCATCAATGAGCCTATTAATGTATTCGCAGAACTCGCAGAGTTAAAAACAACAGTAGACTTTGTCAAGAGCTCCATTGGAGCCTTCTGTAAAAAGGCTTACCAACACATCACACACGAACACTCCGTACAGATTATTGTCGACACTATGACTCGAATACGAACAATACTGGTCACGCTGAAGCAGAAATTTGAATTAGACTTCTGGAAAGAGACTAAAATACAACTCTATCAAGAAGACTTCGTATTAAAGCAACAAGCCGACCAGTTTGTCGCTTTGTACAAACCAAATGGACCCAAAAAAGGTAGAGATTTGATTCTATGTGATGACGGTAAAGATTTTTGGACAAAGGCATACGCGGACGTACGTTTTGTACCGATTGGACAGATCTGCATTAAAACAATAGAAAAAACGCTTCACTGCACGTCAAAATGCTTAAACGCCTTTTAGTTTATTTTTGAAGCAATGAGAACAATCATTCAGTTACTATTTTGTTAAAACTTACTCTATTTGCCTAATATATAATCTTACAGGCGATATTCGTAGCTTGGGATGAATGGTTTGCAAAGTTTACTGAAGCAGAGCCGAATAAAGACGCTGACGTCCCAAAATACGAGAAAGTAATCAAATTTTTCTTAGGTGCGCTTTATTTCGTGGTAGGGGATTGTGTCGTATTCATTTTTTTGCTTATTTTTGACGCCATGCCTTTAGATTTTACAAAAGACGGCTATGTAAGCGCCTTTGAGTTTGGTATATATTTGAAATGGTTTGGCCCGTTTGATGGTACTTAGGCGTTGATTTGACATACTTTCATTTGTAAATGGCTTTAAAAATGCTTAAAATAATTCTAGGGTCATCAAAGCGGCTTGTAAAGGCGTTACAAGGCGGGTACGTTGTATATTTTTTTTTCCTTCTTTTTTTGAATCTTGTTTGTGATACGGTGTACTTACTTGAGAACGCACTAGATTACTTGCTGGATTTGTACCTGCACTTGAAGCCAATCTGTTACTACAAACAAAAGTTGAGGTATGAAACGTTTTTTGCTGAAAAGAATGAAAATGTTATTTTTTTCTCGCTTTGATACACTCTGGTGGTTATAAATAAATACCTAGTATATAGTATAAAGCTTAAGGAAAAAACTGTATATCACACATTTCTCGGTTGAGCGCTATTCAGCTGAAAAAAACTCGTTCAAATTACCGTTTTGAGTTTTTTGATTTTTTTTGGTTTTTTGTTTTCGTTCAAAATTGCCTCTCTGGCGCTCTTTGTATATATTCAGAAACTTGTTAATATTTGAATGTACTATTTACTGATACTTTTAAAAGGGTACTTTCCTTATACGTTTCTCTAAAACGCAACCTGGGTCCTTTGCTGTCACATTTGTTGACACACATAAACAAATAAAACATTGCCTACTATATAGCGTAGAACCAACAGGCATGACATTAAAAAATCCACCAACAGTCTACGAGTCCCTATTACAATTTGCGAACTCTCATACGGCAAAGTTAAAGTACCCAGTCGGCAGTAAATTCATTAATGATATGGTTCTCGAATTAAATCAAACACCAAGAGATATGGACGATTATTCTACTGAAGACGATAGTTCCTATAACGGACACAATAGTGATATTGTTGCTGGACATGGTGAGGATGCTGGTGGCGAAGGAGAAGTTGATTCGGCTGCTTATGGAACACCTGATGCGAATGGAACTAGTCCTCTTGCTTCAAGTGTTCATAATTCTGGATCTAATTCTCCTTCTGGCGAATTAGTTAATTCACAGACGGCTACTACACCTATTGTATCTCTAACAGCGTCAACTACTACACAAACACCAGATGGCACTCCTCCAGAGGCTACAGTGTTAACACAACAACCAACAACGCCTGTATCAAATAGTCATCATCACGAACATAATGGATCTTCTTCGAAGCACTCACGTTCAAAGCGTCGTAGAGATATGCGGTGTGTTATTTGCTTATCCTTGGAGAGGGATACTGTTTTTTTGGAGTGTGGACATATGGCTTGTTGCACAGAATGTGCTGCTAGATGTAAGCAAAGAGCGCTTTTCTTTTTTGTTTTTGTTTTGGGTTTTTTTATTCTGATTTTTTTATTTTTAGGTGAAAGTTGTCCTATTTGCAGACAAGATATCGTGCGTATAATCAATGTATATCATCCATGAATAAACGTGTACTATAACTTCCAATTTTTTGATCGCGCTTTGCCTTTTAGAGGGCTTTCTTGTTGTCTTCTTTGCAACCCTTATTTTTTGTGTGTTGTGGTTGTAATTTACACCGCTGTTGCGTCTATTGAGGGATAACCCGCATAATTTTTCGGCTGGCTATCTCTATGCTTTTTTTACCACTTTATTTGTACCTGTCACATGACTCAACAAAAAACTCTTTTGGACTAAAACCAACTTTTATTTAACGTGTGAGGTTGTGTACAGCTGCTGCAAGAAAGACAGGTAGTCCATTTGGATGACCACACTTTTGATAATT
Source organism: Trichosphaerium sp. ATCC 40318 (assembly GCA_038496445.1). NCBI lineage: Eukaryota > Discosea > Flabellinia > Trichosidae > Trichosphaerium > Trichosphaerium sp. ATCC 40318. The sequence continues at coordinate 6,410 of JALMLS010000345.1, read as the reverse complement.
TTTTGAATTTATTCTTTATCTGGCCAAATGGGCACTCCACTTGTGCATGGAGAGTTCTGATAGCTGCATTGTACTTGTGCTGTTCCTTAGTGAGTACTTTGATACTTCTCCCAGTTTTTGTCTTGGTGCTATTCCGTGGTTCTTTTAAATTAGCATGTATTGTTAAAGTTTTAAAGTATTGCTGTGCCTTTCTGAAGTGGTTGTCAGCAATGATTGTTGCACCTTCAAAGGTCCTAGTAAAGGGCTCTCGCATTACCTCAAGGAATGTGCTGTCATACACCTTTGGAGAGTACCCACCATAGATCTTTCGAAAATGGCCTTTTCCATCCATTATGGCCATGTATCGTCTTCCAGGAGCATTCAGTTTGTATGACCATAGGTCACTCTTTCTAGATGTGGTGTGTTTGCCTGTTAGCCTAAAGTCTGAAGAATCCATCCATAAATTAACAGCTTTAAGTAGTTCCGGTTTCTTAATGTTCCTTGCTGCCGCTGTCCAGTTGCTGGCTGTACCCACCACAAGCACTGTATTTGCCCAGGCATAAAGAACTTCTCTAATTTTGTACACGTTGTGTTGTACAGAATTGTTGCCTATTTTGATCCAATTTTTTGTTTTTTGGTGTAAGTGAGACATGCCAATACCAACCAGATCAAGGTAAAGTGTAAAGACCAACATTTTGGCTAAAAAACCATGTGATCTCTCAAGAGCCCACAAAATAGGCTCATGCTTTTCAACATATGCCTGCATTGCCCAAAACGTTGTTCGGGAAAGTTTTTTGTGCACGTGGTCACGAGCTGAGTAGTAAGAAAGCATTTTATGATAGAGATAAGTGAACAAAAAAATGTGCAACTTATCCACATAGAGATAGCCAGCCAAAAATTTTTGCGGGTTATCCCTCATTGGAGGGATTGTTTACTGCTTGATGTTCCTTTTCTCCTCGTTGTCGGTCAAGTCAGAAGTGGTAATAACGCTTTTTAGCAAGTGAAATGACGTTAAGTATTGCCTCGTGGAACGTACACGCGTGGAGCGATGATGAATGGAAGATTAATGAGAAAGGACTTGTCGCAAAGCTAAAACCGTTAAATATCGACATTATAGGTTTACAAGAGGTCAGTGATTTAACTGAGAGATATATTAACTTATTTAGCGTAGGTTGTAAAGAATCCGCGACAAACTTACATGCCAACGCCAGAAAGCTTCTGTAACTACTACTACATCTATATTGTATTGACCGAGCATAGCTGCGGCGTTGGGCCAAGCCTATAAGCCATATTTTGGACCAGGAGACTCTCCTACGCTTGGAAACGCTTTTATAATCAAAGGAGATATCGTGAGTGCGTGGGAAAGCATTAAACTAGAGGTACGTTTATTACAAGAACCACAAGGCTGTTCCTTTGTTTTTTAACTGAAATTCGTCTTATCTTTGTTGATACTCCTCGCAAAAGGTCCCTGGGAAGGAAACGCGTAATGCTACGATAATTAAACATGAAATTGGAGACATTGTTGTGACACATTTATGTCACAAAGACGAAAATGTTCGATTGATTCAAATCAAAAAAATCTTGGATATGGTCAAAGGTCCAGCTATAATACTTGGAGATTTTAATGCCCTGACAAGAGAAGATTACACAGATGAGTACGCTGACTTTTTTTTTTGATGACATGTGACAATCACGTGACAACTCTGTCCAAAAACATTTGAGTCATTTTTTCTGTGCTTGAAACTGTTTAAATAATAAGCATCTTTGAGAGAACTTACAATTATCTCTCTTTGTTTGAAGGTTTTGGGAAGATACTATTGTAGATAGAAGAAATATGTCTGGTGAGTATATGGCTTTGTGGTCATTATTTAATCATTTTTTTAGTTTTTTTTACCTGTACTACTTTGTTCCTCTTTTGTATTTGTTTTCTGATGTTTAATTAAGGTTGGGAGCCTCCAAGAACAGATGTTACACAGTTTATGAAAGGAAGAGGGTTTGTGGATTGCTGGAAATGTCTTAATCCTGAAAAGAAGGATATTGATGCTAAAACATGCAGATATAGTACACGCATTGATTACATTTGGATAAGTCAAGATATAGCAAAGAGAATTGACTGGGATAATAGTACATGTACTCAAATAGATGCAGAGAAGGTTACAGATCATAAATTGCTGGTAGTTGAACTCAAATGGATGTAAGAAGGAATACAAATGAAGCTACAGTTATTTTGCAATTTCGTATTTCTTTTTTCTTATGGTACTTGCTGGAGGCCGTACTATTAAGGTAAATGGTACTTCAGTTACTATATAGGCATTTAGTACGTGTAATATAGTCATTACTTTCACTCAACCAGTACGTTGACGATGTCGAAAAAGTATTAAAAAAAAATTGTTCGATTTTTGTATTTACTGTCAAGTTTTAATTGGGTTTATCAAGGCTGCAGCAACTTTTAAATGTGGGTCTAATAAACGCAACGTGCCCTTTCAAGACTTGGTATTGAAGGCACTGCAATGGTAGAAGGTGATACGCAAGTAAATGGAAACGCCATTGAGGTTTATTTCAGGAAATTTTAAAGCTAGTGTTTTGCCTGTCATAAATTCAGAAAGGTTCTAGCGTGCATACTACAATTACTATATAATGATATATGAACCTTTGCCTTTGATATAACTAACTGTCTAGCTTCTTTTTCAGTCTCAATAGATTCGAGGTATGTGATAGCAAGCAATGTTGCCCAAAGCCTTTCTTTTGATGACATCTAAAAAGTACATTGAGAAAAAAGTTTGGAGAAAATATAATGTAATTGTTATTTGTACCTCAGGCGGTATTGCTTTGAATAATGCTTCTTTGGTAGTCAACATACATTTAGCAAATGTATCTGTTAAATCCCAAGTACCATCTGCCTTTTGTAACATGATCAAGTCCATCACATTAATTACTTCTTTCTTGTTTATTTTTTTTGTATCTGTACTTGCAGATTGTTGTGTATGTTGACGTGTTGGGGTTTTATATGATCTTTTAAGTTGTTTTTTTGGCTCTGAGGCTGTGTTTGGTTGCTCTACTGATTGACTTGCTCCAAAAAAAGAGCCAAAAGCGGATGCAATATATCCAAAAAACCCGCTATTTTCTTGATTGTTTTCTGTGATTGGCTGTTGCTTGTTTGTTGGTTGACTCCGCTTAGGATTTTTCTTACAAAATTCTGTCAAATCGACACGATAACTAGAGATTTGCTGCTCAATAGTGGTTTTACCGACACCTTGCTCTCCAACTAATACAACTACAAAAAAAATAAACAACTGAAAAAAAAACGCTCATCACAATTCCAAAAAAAGAATGACGTACTTTTGATATCCTTGTTGGGTGAATCAATAGCAAGGTATGCCTCTGTATGGACACATAAGTAAGCATAGATATAAAGGAGGGGTAAAGCCGAAAGTACGGTGATGTTAGTACCTTGGTACATGATTGACACTAGCTGATCTAATCCTTCCATTGTTTTCGCTGAAACTTCAAAAAAGGAAACATCGTTTTTATTGGCATAGTTCAAAGCACGTGTATAACTGACTTCACGATCATCCTTCAAGTCAACCTATATTGTCATTTTAATCCTTTTATTGTTTGTTGTCACGTCAGAAATACGTACTTTGTTTCCAACAAGGATTACAGCAGAATTTGAACCACGTGTTACTTCAGATAGCCAATGATCTACTCTGATAAACGAATCCTCATCTGTAACATCGTAACATATTACTGCAAGCGTTGTTCCTCGATAATACATTGGAGCTAGTGAGTTATATCGCTCCTGGCCTGCTGTATCCTAGTACAAAAAAATTTAGAAAATAGTGCTTAGTGGTTGCTCCACCTCCTTACCCAAAACTGAGATTTCATAGTTTTCCCATCTCCAAGCTTAACAGTACTATAATGGAAAGATGCGCCAATGGTACACTAGAAATAATTGATTAGTAAATAAAGGTAACTAACTTCCTATTTACCACACTGCTTTCATGGAAGCGATTACCGCCACGAGAAACAGACACTCCTGCGGAGTTAGATGCTCTTTGTTGTGGACGGGCGGATAGAAGTGGTAGAGGGATATCAACTTGTGTAGTTTGACCATTGACAGTTTTCTTCTCTTGACCAACTGCCACAAAGCAAGTGTATTTTGTTAGTATCTGGTATTTCAAACTGTTATCAACTATTTCGCTTTTTTCTCTGAAAGGCAACATAACATGAACACTCCGTTGATGTACGTGCATCCCATTTGTATGTAATGCATTTTTGAGGCTTATTTCATACGTTTGGGCTGGGAGTGAAGTTGTACAAAGCTCCAAAGATGCATGCCTAAACACTAGTTAAATAAATCTAATAAAGTTATTTGTACTCTAAGTCTTCGTCGCTTTCTACTAATCCTAGTACAGATATAGTATCCCCTGGACTATATGGTATTGATATATCTTCGTTGGGGTAGCTGTTGACTTTGAGGTTTTTCCACACGGCCGTTAAACACGTGCACGCGCTTTTGAGCTATGTTTTCAAGTTACTATTTTGGTTTCGCATTTCGTTCTATGTATTGTAGTTACCTGGCGAATTATCTTGGTGCTCATATTCTTCGTATTGCTTACGTAAGTAGGCATTCCATTACCTGACTTGGCTACACCATCCACAAGAGCAGTAGAAGCACTTTTCCCAACACCGACTATTGCTTTTGTTAAAGTTGATCTTCTCACTAAAAGGCAACGTGCTTGTGAAAACTCGAGTGTGCGCCACGTGTTGTAATACAAAGTCGCAAACAGACTTTGTATTATGTACCTCTCCATCAGTAAGAAGGAAGATAACCCTTTCATGACCAGTCTTAGGATGTTTTGTCATTATAGCCTTCAAAGGAGCAAGTATCTCCGTTCCGCCTGTTTACAAAAATTGAGAAAAAAATCCAAGTGCGACTTGTGTACCAAAGTTGGCTTTAAGTGACTTGACGTGATTAGAAGCTTCTTGAAGAGATTCATCATTATATTCTCTGCTTTCTTCAAAGAGCGTGTTATGGGAAGTCCCAAAACCAACGATGTTAAAAGAACAATCTGTAGGCAAGCTTCTAAGAAAAATTTGAAGTGCTTCTTTTGCCATCCTCATTCTACAACCTCAGTCAGTTCATTAAATATGTAAATTTAAAAGTATACCGATGTCCTGCCATGCTACCACTTCTATCAAGAAGGAATATGAACTCATGTGACAAGCCAAGATCTTTAGGTGTCTTGAAGTTGGGTTTACAAGAAACATAAACCTGGATGGAGTGTGTCAACAACAACTTCATTTGCGATATACATACTGCTCTGTGTTTATCTGGTGTTGTCTCGCAAATAATAGTAGGTTCATTTGAATCATTCATTTCTACAAGGATGATAATATCTGCCCAATTGTTACCATCACTCGGACTTAGTGAAATATTTGCAATAGTATCTTTTGCGTCAAGCACAGCTAAAAAAAAACCCATGACTATTTTGTACTTTATGATTAGGGTACCCTTGACCTCGTGTGATGGTGATGTGACATCTTTGATGCCACAAGGCATAGTGACCTTAAATTTAGCGTTGTAATCATACTGGAAGAGTCAGTATAAGTCACAGTTCCAATGTTGTCAGCAGCTGTAACAAATAATAAATTTTGAGCTCCTCACAATTTCAATCATTTTGTCACTTACGCTTTCCGTATCGAGGACCAAAAGTTAATGGAACCCCAATTCGCATTGTGTTACCAAGTTCATAAGATGCTGTACATAAAAGAGATATTTTGACAGACGCTTTTTCTCCAGGATTGAGATTGCCTATTTTTTCAGAAAAAAGTTATTTTACAAAAACTTTCTTAAGACTAGTCACCAGTTCCGTACCAACTGACATTTTAACAATGTCCTCTGAAACTTGTTCTAGTAAGTAACCACCTTTACCTTTTGCAACAGCAATATCATACTCAATCTTTCCTTCCTCTTTAGAAGAAATATTTCCTGTTCAAAAAAAGTTAACAGTTTTTTATGAAAAGAAAAAGAAAAACGTTTGTATTAAGTTACCTTTTATTATCTTGTCTCCAATTGTTACTGAAAAGCCAGTTATTGGCATAGCCGCATGCTTAGGGAAGGAGTAGACACATTCTATTGGGTTAGAGCCCTTATTTTGATAAACTTGCGTTACAGCGATGGTACCAACAGCATCTACATCATACAGTAAACTACTAGCGTTTTTAAAGAACCAAACGTGCCTGTAAAAATACCATCAACATCCACACTCAACAGATGACTCTTTTCACCCGATTTTGAAACAAGACCATACATTTATGGTTTATGTTGTAATTTTTTATGTCAATTTTATTTGAAAATATGTGTCACAAGAAGAAGCACTTCTGTTTTCTTTGAACTTTTACTAAGTAACGCTAATCTTCACTAAAGC
>JALMLS010000587.1:0-26558 GCA_038496445.1 Trichosphaerium sp. ATCC 40318 | reverse complement strand
TTTACGCTTCAACAGCAACCGCCAGGTCTAGAACAAAGAAATTTTGGTTAAATTAAAGATGTTACTCAGAGGCGGTCAGAGATCACTTGATTATTTTAAGGTAGTTAAAGGATTTCATCATATGATACACTCTGATAAATAAGGCATGACATTGGAGTATGTAATTGCAAGAATTAATGCGTAGTGTTATGAAACCAATACTAAGGGTTTGAAATAAAACACGTGTTTATTACTAAACTATCTATGTTACAACTTTTTTGTTTTAAAATACTAGATCTAAGAAGACGAGTCTGCGGTTATTAGGTTATCTCTTTTTTTCTTTAGATGTTTTAACTCTTTCTTAACCCTTTCAAGTTCATTTTTCAATTCCTCATTTTCTTCGATAACTTTAGATGTTTTACCATCAGTTGATACATTCGATAATTCTGAGATTGTCTTGCTCCTTTTAGCAGCAGAAGATCTATTTCCGCTATGCACAAAATGTAAGCTATTTGTAGTCATTGTGGTGTACGTACGTTATTGATAGCTCAGATTCAGATCGAGTGAAGATCATCCATAATTTTGGAACAAAGATCATTCCAAGGGTTACTAACATGATAATTAGTGATCTGTCACACAGTATTATCCGAAAGGTTGTTTATCTTACCTGTAGCTACAAACCATATACCAAGTGATACAACAATACTGACTGTACTGTATGATGAAGGAGAGTTTACAGTGTATCCAAATATAAGTAGAAGTGTTCCCCAAATAAGGTCGTTGTAGATAACTGCTGCCATCCATCGTGATTCGTTGTACAAACTTGGTACTTTTCTTACTGCGAAAGCAAAGTAAGCGCCAACAAGAACAACAAGTCCCTAAAGCAGTTTAAGTTAAAGTTGTTCGATTTGTTTGAAAGAAAAAATCAAGTATTTAGTGATAGTGTTTACGTACTTCGTATACTACTGTCAGAATCAAGAATACACTGCCATATCTACTACTACACTGAGCAAGTAAAAAGTCATCGTTGTTAGGGTCAACGATATTAGTGAGTTTATTACGAGAAGTGGAAGTCCAAATAATGAGTATGATCTTGTGATGTTAAGGCGTATTTGTGGAGGTACAAAAAGAAAAGCAAAAAAAAAAGGTTTGTTCTTTGGATACGAGTTGTATAAGGATTGCTGCCAATGTTATTTGAACAAGATCAGCGAACGATATGAAAGCTCTTGATACATTCGCCATACTAAATATTCTCTTTATACGGTACGTTTTGGAAACCAAAGGTCTAAAGAAAAAAAAGCGAAATTAGGCACATGGATCCAGTTGACTTTTAGGATTTTCTGCACTTACGCGATAGCAATAATAAATCCCATCAATGGCAACCACACGCGCAGTTCACATCGTGATGCAGAAATAGGAGCAATCCTAACAGTTCTTAATGAGTGTTTTGTTTAAAAAGGAGTCTTGTATTAAAAAAAAACCAAACAAGATTTACTCACCATGCGACTGCACCAGCGTATGACACGAGTACGCCAAATAGAATCAAAAGAAGGAACTCTCTGGTTGCTGCACGCAAAACGACGCTCGATTTCCTGTAATTTAAAAGCCGTTAGAGAACAAAGAGAACAAGGTACAAATCAGCAAAGAACGTACCAATAAACTATGACAAAGATAGATATTGCAAATACACAGATTGTGCCTATGGCCAAAAGAACAAGTACTATAATAACTGCTGTATCATCCCATCTACTCCATTCCCTTATATCCCTTTGTTTCTCTGACACAATCAATACTAGAGTACCATCTACCATTTTCAGGTCGCCATATTTTTTTGTTTCGCCGGAGTTTATAAAGACATCAACAAACTTGGTTGTAACGTCTATTTCTGTTTCGTTTGCGAATTTCATCAAAGAAAATGAATCACCGATTTTATGAGCAAGGGTTTTTGGTATTTCAATACGAAGAGTGCCATCTGAAGAGAGGTTCGTTAAAATCACGTGATTTGAGAGAAAGTAAAATGCAGTTGGGATGTGCAGAAATACAAACTACTGAGTACGTACTCAGTTCTGGTTCTACTTCCCAATTTATAAACGAAGTACCGAGAACCATTTGTATTGTACTTTCAGGATAAAAGAAAGTAGGCAAGTTTATCGTTATTTCACCCTAAAATAACAGAACATTAATTTATAAAACTGTAAAAAATACAAGAAAACAGAATTTTTGATTACTTACTCCTACTTCAAGTGTAGCATTCTCAAATCCAATCGCTGATGAATCACTCGATATTTCTATCGTATTTTCGATGCTCATTACACCACCATTGTCATTTCGGATATATGTGTTCACAGGTTTAAAAGCCAACTGAGTTGCTTTTTCGATAGAAAGGTGTCCTATTTTTTCATTAAAATTCTTCGTTAAACACTGACTGCGACTTGCCATTGTTTTCTATTGTGATGTTTTCGAAAACTAAGTCTCCTAGCTTTAATGTGGATTCACTTCCGCTTGTAAAGACCATCTCTGCTGTGTCGTCCAATTGCTCATTTCCATCGAATGAGGTGTATCCCTTTTGATACAAGGTCAAAACCACCAACAAAGAAAAAATCACTACGTACAATGATGGTTCCCTCAACTGAAAACGAGAAAGATTTTGTGATTGTGAATGAACTGTTTGGGTGAATAACTACAGATCCACTGACCATAATAAGTCCGAGAAGCGATAACGGTTCATAGTTGTTCCAAACACCAATAGGTGGTACACCAATATTCTCAAATACATTCCCTAAGATAAGACGTCAATCGTTTACCTCAATCTGCTTCTAAATGTTACCATAAGTTCCGGTAGGTAAGAAACCTTCAATGTCAAATGGAGCTGATGATTTGAAGGTATTATTAAACATAAAGACTGGTGAGTTACCGGACAATGCTATGAAGGAAATGAGTTTGATGTAAAGCAACAAACAAAAAAAAAGCACTTACCATGTTGGCTGTTCAAATTAAAGTGGCATCCTTTCACAGTGATGTTGGTACCAATAATACGCATACCACCACCAATTTCAGCCCTGTTGTCTTCAATATAACAGTCTTGAATAACTCCAAGTGAACCACCGTATGACATTGCACCGCCGTTTTGAGTTGCAGTGTTTCTTGTAAAATTACATCGAGAAACTGTAACAGGCTTGTCAGCACGTATACCACCTCCATTTCCATCATTTCCGTTGCCAGAGCCAGCTGAGTTTTCTAAGAATGTACAATCCGATATTTCTTCATCGAGTGCAGTAACGCGGGTTGTAGCGGCATTAATTGCAGCGCCTCTTGATGTTGCTTCATTTTTCTCAAAGTGACAAAAGCGAACGCGGAAATCAATATTATTTATGAAATATAGTCCTCCTCCATTTTCTGCCTTGTTGCCAATGAAATCTAGATGCTCAAGAAGAGTATGATTATTTCGTATGTAGATCCACGCTCCTCCTCCGTTATCTCTAGCAACATTTTCCTTGAACAGTACATGACGCAAGGTAACATTGCGGTTACGCTAAGCAAACATGTTGGTAAAAAAACACGTGTTACAAAAAATAATCACGTGTTTTGCACGTGTGATGATAAAATATATGTGACACTTTGAATCACTTTGTTGGCTAAAAAAACACTGCAACGTACTTCGAGTATATAGAAACCACCTCCATTATCTCTTGCTTCGTTTTTTATAAACGAAGAATGCTCTAATGTGATATTTTCGTTGTAGTCGCTTATAAATATACCAGCTAAAATATTACATTAGCAAAGGTACAACTTTGGGTACAATAATTCAAAACAAAAGCCCTAACATACCACCGTCATCTCTAGCGTAGTTTCCTTCAATAAGCACGTCTCTGAACAATACATTCTTGTTATAATCGTTGATGAATATTCCAGCAGCGTCTCTGTCAGCATAATTATTGAGGAACTGAGACTTTGTGATGATGTAATTAGTGTTGTTGTCACCCATGTAAATACCACAACCGTCTGTACAGTTATTGTGTTCAAATAAACATTCCTGTATCACAATATTGTCACTATTCACAATATACAATCCACCGTCATCCATAACGTTATATCTATTAAATACTTATTAATGTCCCGATGACTCGTGAGAATAAAAAACTATCAAGATTTTAACTCGAGTTAGGTCATACCTGAAGGTACAGTGCTCAACGACAGAATCTGCAATGTTTTCAAGGAATACAACTACATTACAGTTAATCGCATGCGATTTTACAGATATGAAAGGTACCTCCTGCTTCCCCTTCATTTGATACAAAAGAACAGTTCCGCATATTGAATTTGGAAGGAGTGTCATCATTGACGATATCTTGTAGAGTGATTAATCAAACAATACATTATTATGCTTTGTGTTAGTATGTGTACTTATTGCAGATCCTTTGATAGCATAGTTATTTGTGAATGTACAATCTTGAACATCCATGTCGATGTATCCGAAGCCATAAACAACTCCTTTTGACGTTTTGTTATTAACAAAACTGCACGTAGGTTTTTATGGATATTTACCTTCACCGACTACTTGATTGTCATCGAACAAACAATTATCCATTTTAATATTTGCATTGTGCATTCGGACAACTCCAAGACCTCCTTCAGTTTCAATCGTATTTTCTGAAAATGTTACCCTGAAGAAGACGATATTAAACATCATTTATGCGCATTCTTTTACGTCCTGCAATACTCGTGACGTACCTCGTTAAGCTTAAAGATGAATCCTGGATATATAAAATACCGGAGCCCGAAAAATCATCGGTAACGTTCTCGCCACATGCATTCTCAACGAATTTACAATCACTATTGAAAAAGTCAATATTACCCGAAAAAAAAATCTTATTTTCCACAAAAACCAAAACAAAAATCAAAAAAAAAAAACACGTGCCTGAACGAAAAGGCACAACCTTCTCTCGCGAATAGAACTGAACCACCTTGGTTTGGAACCTATTCAATACGACAGTTATAAATCAATCTCGTACAAATAAAATAAATACCTCTTCGAGTGTTATGTTAGGCATAGTGGTGTTACCATCCATAGTATTATTTAATACCGTTGTATTGTCTTCGACAACTGGAGGTGGTGTAGAATTGTCCTGTGTGATTTAGCTGGGAGTATATTTTACTTATTTGTTTGGATACAACGCGTACCGTTATGTTAGGAAAGTCATAGACGCACTCAGCCCTTGTAAAAGTAATATGAGAGAAACTAATTATTTCCAAATGTTGCTCATCAAATAGCCGACCGCAAGACTCAATAAAAAACAAGTAATGCTCGAACTCTCCATCAATAACGGTTTCTCCCATTTCAGAACCTGTAAACCCAAATTAATACAGAAGTTAAATGTTGACGCATTACCTCTAATCTCAATCCCATAAAGGGTATCAGGCGCAGGCCAGTCAAGCCTTGCGTTTCCGATGCCTTACAAAAAAGTTAATACGGTTTGGCTTCTCCACACGTGGATAGTACCTGCGTATGTGCCAGGAGACATGCTTATAACGTCGTTTGGTTTTGCTGCTGTGAATAAAGCATACCGTAGAGAAAGGCAAGGTGTATTTTCGCTTGTACAATCCCCATTGTCGGAACCTTGAAACAGTTAACTCTTCCAAAGTGGTGGTGAAGGTAATTCGTTACCTGTTGTATCAACGTATAGTACAGATGCGTACGATATAGTGAATAAAGTGATGCTAACCACAAGTAGGGAACGCCGTGTGGTGAGCATGGTAGTAAATGGGGCTTAGTGTGTGTATCAAACTAAAAATGGGACAAAATCAATCAACTTAAAAAAAACTCTACAAGAGAAGCAGGACTCTTAATTGTGCCGGTGTACTGATTAAATTGATTTTCCGGAGTTTAAATATTTTTGACTTTAGTTCAGCTGAACCCGAAGCTTGACGACCTGATAAAACAAAACATGCCATTCCCATTACCTACCGTTATAATAACGTACACAACGTTGAACCTCAAAATTACAAAAAAACTTCGGTTAGCTTTTAAAATGATTACGCTACACGTGTAAAGGCGGTAAATCCAGGTATGTCAGAAAACCAATTTCGCAACTACTCGTAGTGTTTTTGCGATTTTGTGGATTTACTCCTCGGAAGATGAGAACGGTAAGAAATACCCTCAAAAGGTTTTTATGGCAAACGCCTTCTAGCTAGTGTAAACAACAAAAATACAAAAAAAACGTGCCCTTTGTTTACATTTTTTTTTTTTTGGTTTTTTCTTTCGTGTTCTTACACCTCTTCCTCGGTAGACTCGCCAAACCCAATTCTAAATATTAGACGCAACTCCCTTTGCAAGTGTAGAAGTAAATCCCGTTTATACAAATACCTGTAAGAACAAAAAACTGTTGGCAAACAAGTTTCGAAAACCCGAAAAAAAAAAAAAAGCAAAGCGTCAAATACTAACGTACCCTGGTGTTAGGACCCCTCCATTACGTTTTACGCCCTAAGAGTGTTTAGAATTCGTGTTTAGAATTCGTATTTAGAACAATTGATTGATTGGAAGTGAAAGAGAAAGGCGTACTTCATTGCAAAGCTTTGAAGAAACAAAGAGAATTGTTTCGCTTGTTATTGTCTCCGCATTAGCAGTTAAAGACGTTACGGACATTTTAACCTTATTTCCTTATTTTAGTCAATGTGAAAGGTATGTTTTATCTTACTCGCGTTCGTTGACGCCTTGTAGAAGAGCAATATACATGTGGTGAAGGCAAACCTACGCAAGATGAGTAAACTTTTTCTTGACACAAATGTGCTGCTATTTCAAAAAACTGTTGACCCAAGACTTGCCTGTCCCAACTAGGGTAATGAAAACTTGTGGAGGGCTTGGTAAATACATATGTGACTCGTATGGATTATCATAGCCACTTGGAATAGTTTGAAAGCTAGATATTATTAAACAAGCCTGAGGAACTATTTATTTTTTGTAAAAATTAATGTACCTTCCACTAAAGAACCTGTTGTATATTTGTCTTGATATTGGGTTTTTAAACAAGAAAGCGTCTACAAAATATCACTCAAGGAAATCAAGATAAGACATGCAGAAAAACTTTGAACTTGGACGTACAAATACATAGAAAAAGTGCAATAATTAAAAATCCAACAATAGAGGCAGTATCAAACGCCTGAAATTAAAAAAATAAGCTTGTTGTTATAATACGAATTATCATTAAACAACTAACCAATTTTTGAGATACTTTTATGGATGGTGATTTCTCACGTGCAAGCGCTGTTGATCTAAAAATTAAAATTATTTTTTCAAAAATAAAAAATTGTTGAGGATTTTTCATGCCTATTAACTACAGAAGCAGTTCCATCTTCCAATGCAGGTACAGCCCAAGTATCTATTAATGATTCAGAGACCTGCTATTAGTGGATATCGTACCTATACTGCTGTCTTTGGAGAGCACTTGCCTAACATTCAATGCACTCTTTTTTGTTTCCAAACAGTCAGTAAAATGTCTGGGCAGCCTACTACGTACTTTAAATATTGCTACATCTTCGCTGGTTACAGCAAAATTTGTCATGTTACAATCAGAGTAGCATTGAACAGAGGTAAGCATACCAGGATCCAGTTGTTCCTTTAGAAGATAAGAACATTAGCGGATAGTTGTCGCTTTGCGAACCATACATTTGCTTGAGATACAGCCATATCTATTAGAACAGCTTCGCAAAAACAAGAAGGCATCAATACAACGTTAGCATGTTCCGCTTCAGCGTTTAAAACCAGTAAATCGCTAACACTAAAAAATGTTTGTAAATAAAATATAACCTAAATCTTGGATTTAACTGTACTTTGATGCTCTCTTGAACGCGTCAATATAGTGCGTACGCGTAGAAATACACATTCTGGCAATTTTTATTGCTGGTAGGCTACATTAAACTAAGAAATTTTGTAATGTTGTCAAAAAAACAAACAAAAAGTTTTTCCGCAAAGTAAAGATGCTGACGTGTCACGTGCCTTGTCGAGTAATTTATAAGTACCTATTACGTTATTTACTCATGTTTAACGTCTTAATAACACTTACTGTTGTACAATTGAGTAATTGTAATAATTTATCATCCCGATTGCGCTGTGGTAATCTTATATACGGTACAGGACAGTTCTAAAGCGTTTTGAGTAGATGATTTAAAAAAACGTTATTACAGGCAATTGATGCTCTAAACCCACTAATACGCATCTAAGGGTACGTGAATACTTGTTTAGCGTTGCTAAAAGTTCATTGCTAATAGAACTGTAGAACTAGGTTAAAAGAAATAATAAGTACTCGTATATCGTACCTGTAACCTTGTAAAATAGCAACGTCATATTTTTCGTCCGTAAGAATTCTTTCATACGCCATCAAGTTACACTTAGCATTTGGCACGACAGATAGAGATTTTTCTCTGTTCAACTATGACTTAATCTACACATTGGTGATGGCGTGGTATTGAATATACACTGTCTCCACGTATACAGCACATGTGCTTTACGCTATTGGATCATCGCTATCCTCTTTTAAGCACGTATAACTGACTTATGTTGATTTAAAAATTGCTTTTTATTTTGAAAAAATGATTAATTACGAAATCATCATCACAAGAGGCGCCATTATACAGTCAAAACAACTTGAACATCATCCGTATGTTCTTCTTGCTTATCACGTTCTTTACGCGAGTCAGCAACAACTTTTTGGAAAACGTCATCCAAGCCGAGCTGACTAAGGGACCAATCAACGATACCATTATCACTGCTCTCAGCTTCCATCTTGGCGAAAATAGCCGACACTTTAATTTTCTAGATTTAAAACAGTTTAGTTTTTTCTTCCAATACAGTTACAAATAAATACCTCGTAAATATGATGTGTCTCTGTACAAGAGAAGTCTCCAACCAATACAGCATTAGGTAATACCTTCCTTACGAAATCGCTGGCTTTCTTCTTTTGCTAATAAAACCATTAGACTTCAAAAACCAGAAAGCAAGTACGGTACGGTACGGACCTTAATGTCAAAGTTGATTTTGATGATGTATCCAGTAGCAAACTTATTTTTGAGATGCGTTTGGTTACCCAAACATCTCAAATTACCATAAGCAAGTACACCAATCCTAGTACACAGAGTCTCCGCCTATGAAAAAAAGATAAACATCAACAACAAAAAAACAAAAAAAAAGTGAAAGAATCATCCAATCGAACACGTACTTCTTCCATACTATGTGTTGTCAACATTATGGCACGGCCTCGTTTTGCACGTTGTATAATTTTCCATATTTGACGCCTAGATGTTGGATCTAGACCAGTTGTAGGCTCATCCAAGAATACAATCCTTGATGATCCAGCAAGTGCGATAGCAATAGATAAACGACGTTTCATACCACCGCTAAGTTTCTTTGATAATCGGTTCTTGAATCTAAACAAACCAACATCACGTAAAAGCTGCTCTGTATGGCTCTTTTCCTTCTTTGGTGGGTAACCTAAAACAGTCACATGAGCTTTTAAAATGACAAGACAAAAATGAATAAAAACTGTAGACAACGTACCTCTGAGGCGACTGTAGAATAGAATATGTTCAGTTACTGTGAGATCATCCCACAAAATATCGAATTGTGGGCACATACCCATAACACGTTGAACTTTATCAATATTATTACGAATATCAAATCCACCAACCCAAGCAAGACCTAGAAGACAATATTAATAAAAAACCATTCGTACAAGTCCCTTAAATTGAGTGTTCGAATAAAAAATATGTCGTACCTGACGTAGGTTGATAGAGGCCAGTTAAAATGCTGAATGATAAAAGTTAATAACTGCTTCACTGAAGTGGCTTGTTTTTACTTTTTGTTAGACAAAAACACGAACCTTAGCATTGTAGTTTTACCGGCACCATTTTCTCCTAGTAAACCAAAACATTCTCCTTCTGGAACAGCAAGCGACATATTATTCAATGCACGCTTAGGAGGCTTAGCAGCATATATCTTGGTCAAGTTTTGAATAACTAGAGGATAAGCAGAATCATAATCACCAGAAGAGACCTTCTTAGCTTCCATTACAACATCCGTATCTCTATTACCAGCACCATCTGTACGCAAAAGTGGAGCTTCCTCTCCTTGCTTAAATACTTTTTTGCCACACTGAACTGAAGTAGGGAAGCAGAACAACGGATGGCGTGGTACACCGAATTTTTTTGGCAACACTTGATCTAAAAAAAAAGTGAGATGAAAGCAGTCAATGCAAAGATAAACCCACCTAGATACAAGAACAGAACATAGTAGACAATAGCGCTAATGTAAAGAGCAATTATACAAGTCCATAACTCGTTAGGCCATCCCATGCTCCATAATGGTCCATAGCACGTGAACAAAGTAGAACACCCATCATTCATGAGGAAGATACCTCTAGCCAGTGCGAACTGCAAAGAAGTGAGCAACAAATAATTACGCAACTTTTCTGGAAAGTCCTTCGCGTACTTGAGGCCATATGTACAAGAACCATGGCATAGCTGTATCGCTTAGTCCAAGACCTCCGTATACGCCAGCAGCAACAACAACAGTCAATAAGGTGCCCATCAAGGCAATGACATATCTAAGGACGGAACATTAGACAAATAATTTATAATTAGTTGTCTTACCCAACTACTGTAGCCAAGCGCCGTGTGTTTAAGAAAGATGTCAAAAAGAACGAAAGAGATACTAAAGAGCATCCCCAACCAATAAAAAACACAATCAACGTTACTAGAAAGTAAGTTAAGGAAAATAAAAGAAAGAAAAAACAACAAAAGCAAGAACTAACCTGGATGAGTTTGAGTGAAAAACCGAATGCCTGTTGCAAATCCAGCGATATAAAAAAATACTACAATAGCAACATAGAATGTCAAGTTGAATATGTACATGCCAATATAATACATTGAGAGTTTGAGGCCTTGAATCTTCATCATCTCACTTAACAAAAAAATATAAGCAATAAGAAAGCATAAACAACAAAAAACGTAATGTCCTCTACAACGTACCGTTGTTTTTCCTCCTTTTCGAGAACGATAATATAAACGTATAGAGGTAATTGTAGTGTCAACGCAATAGGATAGAGTAGAGATCCAAATGACCTAAATGCAAATCAACAGAGAACTTTTTAACTAAAACCCTTTGAAAAACAAAACATACTCTATCATTGCAAGTAGGTCAGAGTCCTTAATATAAGGCATCTCCTGAGAAAAACGTGCTTCAGCGAATGTAAGTTCACCATCATTCCCGTTCACAGTATTCCAGAAAGCCTTCACAAAATGATTAGTGAGTAATACGAAACAATATTGCAATCGTACTTGAGTTATCATATCAATAAGTGCCATATTACCATGTTTAAGAGTAAGGACATTTAGGCTTTCATTGCCATACGATACCAGTAATCTTGTAAACCCATTTGCCCTGTGATAAGAAAGTCTATCGTGATCATTGACAGCCGTTATCATACTCAATCTAGGTGCTTCAGAACCTGAAAAAAAAATAAGACTTAAACAATAAAACTCACACTATCCGGATGCCAGAACAATCTACGTACTGGTATTTAGCTCAGCAAAGTCCACAAATCCATCGGGCATCTTATGACTAAGAGGAGCTGTTTCAACATTTAATATTGGAGCTTCGTTAAACTCAAGAAATACGTTGTATATCTCAGTCCTATTTAAAAAAAAGTAAGAAGACAGTTTAAATTTTAAGAAACAAGAACATAAGACGTACTCCATAGCATATCTACTCTCCCTATCTTCAAAGAAAGGTACAGCAGTAGCATTACTTGCTTTACCATCAATATCAAAGGTAATACAGTAAGGGTACTGAGGAATATGTCCAAGTAATCCATTTCCGCCAGAACCATTAGCAGGTAAAGACCCGGGATCTATACCTCCTCCTATGTACATATTAGCATCCAAATTACTTCACAAAACAATCAATTCGATCGATAGCGTACCTGAATCAGAAAACATGAACCAAGTATAACAAGTAACATTTCCGTCGTCGTCTGCAACCATAGAGTCCAGTGGGACACCAATAGGAGAAAGAGCACCAAAAGGAACAGGGAAAGTAGGTACAGGGATTTTAAACTGTGCATCAGAGCCCAGTTCGTTCTTTGCGATAATCTTGAACAAATTCTTAGTATTTGTGGTTAGTCATGAATCAATTACCTGTAACACAATGAGAATTGCCATTACAATAACTGGAGCGCCAATCTGACATATGTTCGTGCATACTTGTCTCTTTTGGAGCGAGAAATTCTTTCTGAAAAGAGCACGCATTTGGTACGACTTAGGTGACTTCTTTTGTTGCTTATGTGTAATAATAACATCATCAACACCATCGCCTGTAGCTATAGTATCATCCTTTACAACTTCTGGTAACTCTTCAAGGTCATCTAACTCTTCTAATTCATCATAAACAAAGTTATGTTGATTCGTCACAGTCATGAACACCTAACAGTGTTAGAGGTAAATGAGATAGACTCTAATTGTTATATTATACACGTACATCTTCAAGAGTAGTATGGCTAACGCCCCACTCCTGTATTAAAGGCTCTTTTTCGAAGAATTCAAGTAAATCAGGTAAATCTTCAAGACTTCGTTTCGGAATAACAAACGTAAGTGTTCCAGCATCGTTACGTGCCATCTCAACAGTAGGAAGTATCTTTTTTGCTTTATCTGAGATATCACTAGCATCAGAAGGTTTCACTACAACAGAAGCGCGGTATCCAGAACCATAACGGCTCTTCAAATGCAAAGCATTACCAACACATCTCATTTTACCTAAGGAGCAAATCATTCATCAAAATCAACCTTCAAGTTGGTTTTAACAGCACGTACCGTATGCCATAATACCAATGCGATCACCTAGTACGTCAGCTTCTTCCATAGAATGGGTCGTTAAAACTATAACCCTATTTTTCTTCATGTCTTGAATCATGTGCCAAACTGCACGTTTGTTCACAGGGTCCATACCAGTAGTAGGTTCCTAAACACAAAAATCATTAATCAAAATGCACATCACGTGTCACGAAAGTGCACAAAGAATCACGTACGTCCATAAATATAACCTTTGGGTCACCAATGGCTGAAATGGCTACAGAGAGTCTTCTTTTCATACCGCCTGAAAACGAACCAACATAGTTTTTACCAACCTTTTATACACAAATTAATGTAAAGCACAATAAATGATGTGCAAAGTGACTTACATCAGTGAGTCCAACCATTTCTAGTTTCTCAGTTATTTCATCTTCTACTCTTGAAGAAGGTAATCCTTTCAATCTACAGAAGATACGGAGGTGCTCAATAGCAGTAAGATTGTTCCACTAACAAAGCGTTGATAAATCTCCTTCAGTGAACTTGACTTACCAATATGTCATGTTGAGGACAGACACCTAATGTACTTCTGATACCATCTATATCATTGCGTATACTCTTTCCATAAATAACAGCATCGCCTAAGCGAAATTAGCTTCAAAAACTGACTGTAAAAGAGAAAGAATAAAAGTACCATCAGATGGAAGATATAAGCCAGTAAGCATGTTTATAGCTGTAGTTTTACCAGCGCCATTATGGCCTAGTAAGCAAAATATCTCTCCATCTTCAACAGCAAAAGATAAATCAGTAACAGCTTTGACATCCTTAGACGTTGCACAACATCCAAACTTTCTGTATACTTTTGTCAAGCCAAGAATACGAATAGCCGAATCAGTGGATGTGAAGGCTCTAGCGGCTTCAGCGGTTACATCTTCATCAACATCACTTAATTCAGAACCAAGGTCACCATCTTGAATACCAGGAGAAGACTAAAGATATCGGTTAATCAATTTCTGAATTTTAAATTGAAGGCTGGTTTTTTTTTTTTTGAAGAATACCACAGAGTAGCGTCTTGGTACCGGAACTGTCTTAGCTTTCTTGGATGAACAGCCCCAGTACGAAGGGAGTAAGAAGAAATATGGAGGCTTTGGAGACCCATGGTCACCAGAAAGAACGTTATCAAAGTACCTATCACGTGCGAGTCAGCGAGAAGAAAAAAAAAACAGCAAGCATTACCATGCAAGTATCGTGAATAACACGCCGATACCAGCTAACCAGTATAATGATTCGATCATTGGTGGTGCTACGACAGAGAATCTGCCATCAAAGAATACAGCATTTACAGACTTAGTCATATCGCTTATGGCGAAGCCAGAACCTTCAACTAACTTTCCCTCTAATCAAAAATGTCAACAAAAACTTACCACTTAACTCAAATGGCTTTTAAGTCGTACCATCACGATTAATTACTTTAGACGCTTTGCGTGAGATATCAACGAATCCTTTTGTAAGATCGAAAGGAGGATAGAAG
This sequence comes from Trichosphaerium sp. ATCC 40318, assembly GCA_038496445.1. NCBI lineage: Eukaryota > Discosea > Flabellinia > Trichosidae > Trichosphaerium > Trichosphaerium sp. ATCC 40318. The sequence continues at coordinate 12,214 of JALMLS010000587.1, read as the reverse complement.
AGTAATACATAGCGTAAGAAGATAACCCATGCTTTAAGATTGTCAGACCACATGAGTAATAGAAACATCCCGTCTCCTGCAGTTAAGATAAACTGAAACACAAAACCAATAAGAATAAGCGCATAGCAGACTACAGACAGTTTTAGCTGACATTAACATGTTTGTATGTTTTTGCACTCACCTGTTTGTGCAGTCTTCACTTTAGAGGTGAGAGAGGATAGTAGAAATCCAATACCAATCATAGACAAGCCAAAGATCCAAAACAGTAGGAACACAGGCAAAAATCCGGAATTCAAGAAAAAATCAAATTGGAATGCCATTCCTGATAATACAAGCACGAGCTTTGAATAATTTAGTATCTGTTATTCTTGTATTATGCGTACTGAAGATAATGCCATCATTATAGCACCGTAAATCAACCATACAAGATAATAAACGCTATTCTAAGATAAAGAAGTAAGAACTTAAACAAAAGTTCAGAAGATTTTTCACTACACCTTCAAACCCATCATACGCATACCGAGACGAATACGAGATTCCTAAAGACTGTAAATAAGAGTAAACTAAGCATCCCGGGGAAACCTTTTCTCCAACAAGCTCGGACACCAGCATAAAAAATATGACGCATGGAGGTACAAAGAACCATGCTGCACCTTGTCCAGATACTAAAGAGTAACCTAGAAAAAGTAGAGTAAGGTGACATTTGAAGAGCCTAGAAATGTCATACCTGCAAAGCGCTGTGGAGGCTTAGGAAACTTCTCAACAGAGATATCTTGGTAAGTGTTAGCAAGTTTCAATATGACAAGAACAAATATTACCAACTGGCAATCCATTTAGCGTGGAATCGCTTTTATTAAAAGCATATAAAGCATTGCTCAAGTGTGCCAAAAACTAAAGTAACATTAGCCCGAAAGTTCAACGTGGAGTAAATGTTAGCCCGAAGGTTCACTTGAGTAACAAAACAACTTACAGAAGGACCATAAGATGGTTGAGCGTCACTATGATTGTAGAAGAATATGTATCCAACATCTTTAGGTAACTCATTGCTTCTAGCAGTAGCATCCAAATACGCTTATAGGTTCATCAGTTAGTGCTCTCTACACAACAAGAAATTTTTTTGCTTACGTGTTGTGAAATTAATAGCGTTCTGTGTTTTGTTCTGGTTTGTCAATATATAGTCATATATCGTATTATTGCTCGGTTCTAAAGAAAAATGATTAATTTTTTTTGTTTGATTAATGTCACGTGTTAGCGGAACAATATTACACCGCAGTACCTTCTACAGAACCCACAGCTAAAAATGTATCCCAGGGCAGGTCGTTGATGTCAGCAAACTATCACTAAATTTAGAAAAGAAGAAAAAACAAAAAAAAAAATATGGAAGAAACGTACAGCTCTCATGAGCGTTTCTACCCACGGAACATCTGATGGGCCTAAAATTATGCGTCAGATATGGTTTTGGAGCGAAAAGGAGAATAAGCGTTTTGTTATGCGTTACCATAAACTACTGTATGACAAGGGTTACTTCCGCGTGCTGTACACATTGGTACTACCTCTAAGGCGGTTGGTGTTGGGTGCTAGTGTACAGTCAACAACAATTGGCAATATAGTCTTCAAACCTCATCTTTTTGATTGAGCAAGTAATTGGTAGCTGCTTGGAGACCTTTTTGAAATACTATTAGCCAAACTTTTGCGAATACTTTTCTACGCACCAAATAATAATGCTACAATAAGGAATGGCGCTATGAGTTGCCCTACTGTAACTTTCCAGTTTCTAATAGTTAACAGCAGCCTTTTGTACGAAATAACGCCCAGTTGGGCTAAAAAGGAGCTGAATCCCATACGAGCGTAGGAACGGCGTGGTTTTGTAGATTTTATGAATGGACGGAGAAATAGTACCAAATATACACATTGGTTTTTTGCTGTCAAAATCGGGGAATACATTTTAGCGATCGAAGAAACTCATCCAACCGGGTTATTTTGCGCAAGCTTTCACTAATATACATTTTGCAGAATACCTTTGTAGAGCATAGTTTAGCGAGAAAGGGGAGAAAACTCATAACATTTCGGTGGCATTCTTTCAGCAATTTCTCGATTTAGGAAAGTATTATTTGTGCTGCCCTTTAGTGCTTTTATAAAGTAATATCAATTTGACCTTAACCTACTTTTCCAAAGGCCACTTCAGATCAGTACAAGAATGTACTCGCTATTGAAATCTCAAACATTAAATGCTACATAAGGATGTCAGTGGGATAGATTACACAGCCCACGGGCAACCTGTCACAACCCATATTAAAATAAGGTTAACACTAACACGCAAAAGTGTTATTTCAGGTCAAACACAACACTGACATCCGTTTCATGGTGAAACTTTTTAGACTATTTTTGCCAACTTTATATTCATTTGGAATGTTTAGTTGTAGTACTCTGAAGAACCAAGGTGGACCGAAACGGTTGTATTCTTCCACATGTTTTAGGCTGTTGTTTTTGCATTTTCCTCATCTTGTTCTTTCCCTTTTGTTCAGATTCTACAAAATTGATTTAGATGACGTCTCAACATGGAGTACATAATTTTGTATCTCACAGCTACAACAACACAACTTTTACTCTGTTAGACCAATCCTCAATCCCAACAAAAGCTATTGCAAGACAATCTGGGAGGAAAGGAACACACTGTCCCTGACCGATAGCTCTGGCGCAGAGCGAGTGTGTGGTTTATTTACATAACACGATCGCATGTGCATGGATAAATGAAGAAAACTTCTTTTTTTTTTTTTTTTTTGAATTGCAAAAAGGGCGGTAGTGGGTGGGTGATTTCTGCTTGCTATCGTATAAACTGCTTCGGTTGGTTGCTTGTCTTTGTTGGATCAGTCCAGCTCGTTCAAACGCCTGAAATGTCTCACATGTTCAGACATAAGTGTTCTTATCAGATATGTAAATCTGCATGGGACCCAAGGAATAAATAGGCGGAACATTATCCCTACAATAGTATTGGTATTGTAACCCAGAACAATAAAAACTACCATTCAGTCGAGGCGTTATATTTTCAGTGAATTCACAGTGTATTTTTTACAGTTTGTCCGAAATAATCCCGTGTATCAGTTAATGGACAACCTGTTTGTAATTTGACATCTATTTGGTGTTTTGTTATTGGGATGAGGTACAAATGTCACAATCTGTGCACAAACGTTATCCCGAAAGAGCCAATCACATCTTAGTAATACAAGACGTGAAGCAGATCTCCTGTACACCAATTAGAGATGAAGTTTACGCCAACTCAAATAATTATAACTCTGTGGCTTGTGTCTGGTATGCGTTTAATGCTTTTTTAACTTTTGTTTGTAATTTATTACTATTAACCACTGGGTGATGGTTTGCAGCCTTTGTTGGAAAAACTGAGGCGTATTTTAGGACTATCTCCATGTTTGTCCTATCAAAGTTACTAAAACCGCATAGTAGCGCAGCTATTCGCTCAACCAGCGATTCCTGAGTCACGTGGATGTGATTGCCAATGTATGGCGTGTACAAGATGTATGTTTGAAGATACAACCTTATGTCCTCTACAAAGCGGTGGAGGAGATAGTACGAAATAAATAGCCATTCATTGACGTTGTTGATGTTCAAATAGTTGACCTTGGATCTCTTGGCGTAGATTGTGTTGTTGTTGATGCGAGGTTTGAAACTTGGAAGTGTCATTTGTTGCGCTAACCAAAAGCTAGTGCCGATTCAGTTGAAGGAACAGATGATGATGATTGTATCATGATTACTGGCAGCTCAACAGTGATCTCTGGTGAAATAAATGCGAATAGAGGTGAGGACTGTATTGTAATACAAGATCAAGCAACAGTAGAGGAAAGAATACGTGGAAGTATGTACAAAATACTTGAGACATTCATGTATTTTTAATATTGTTTAGATAATGGTGATGACTGCATTCGAGTTACAGAATCTACAACTGCTGAAGTTCGTGGAAATAATGATAGGGATGATATTATATTCCAAGGATCAAGAACAGATGCATCTGGATCGTATGAAATCACTACTTTTAACAAATCCAACTCATGTTTAAAGAAAGTCTTGACTTAGAGGTACTCATGTTTATCCGGTAGATTTAAGGAGATTGATGCAGATTCTCAACGGGATTGCATAAGAGTTTTAGCATACAACGGAGTACCATCTGTTACTGGGAACGTTCGTGGAAATACTGGGGCTGATTGCATTGAAGTACAAAACAGTCAAGTGGAGAGAATAAGAGGTATCATAAAGTGGTGTTGTTTAATTTCTTACCAGTTCATAGGTGGTGATGGTGATGATACTATTTATGCAAGGTGTTCATCAATATTCTCTGCTGAAGGCAGAGATGGGCGGGATACTATTATTTTGTCATCGATAACAGTTCGCACGTGTTTTCTGAAAAATATCTTCAACTTATTTTTATTCACAGCTGCATCATCGACTGAAGATCAAATTGTACGTGGAGGTGGTGGTCGAGATCTGATAATAATAGAAGATGAAATTCAAAACTTAAGTGGAGGACGTATTGATGGAGGAGATGGAGATAATCTGTATGAACACCTTAGAGTTTACATTTAATTAAGCTAATGTTTTTGCTAAGGTGTTGTTTGGCTGATCAAATGGGCACTGAAATAAGAGACTGTGAGACTCCAACAACTTGTGTTTCACCTTGTCCAATGAGACAAACGTCGTCAACCTGTAACCGACGTCTTCATGCTTGTATTGATTTGACAACATAAATATTCATGTATTACTTTGATCACATTCTATAACTCATGACAACGTATCTTGCTTGCAGTCTGTTGTTTGTTGTTTGTTGTTTGTTTATTGTTTATTGTCTGGGGTTGACTTTCAGGGCGCAGAAAAGGCCGCTATGAGAAAAGCGCCACACCACCCGACATGGCTACTAGAGCCAAAACTCACAAATTAAAAAGAAAAGGAAAAAATAGAATAGTGAAACAAGGAGGACGCTCGAAAAACCTCCTACTCAGGAAAAGCCCCCTGGCATAAAAACCTGACGCCTCTTACATAGTCTCCGTTACCCTTCTCCTCCCCTTGACTGATTGTTTAACCATGTGCCTCCCGTTACATATATTTCCGCCAGTACCCTCTGCCAACTGATCTTCCCCTTTCGCTACGTATTTTTGCCTCTTTGCTACATCTAGCCTTATACTTACGGTATAACAACGCAATGTATGCTACATTGATCATGCTTGTCGCTGATTTTGCCTTTGCATCCGATAGTCCAAGGATATTTTTAACCTTCGTCTCCATACCTTTCATCACCCATCCCTGCGATGTACGGAACTCCATATTACCGTTATTACCTTCACTAACTCCCCATACTGCGGCCATTTCTTCCGCTCTAACAATTGACGACATACGTCCATGAGATCTACCACTCTGGACCATTCTAAGATTGTTCATATTCTCTTCGCTCATACCCAACATAGCCACTTCTCGCATCTCGTTAGTCACTCTCCATGTTTTAACCATGTCCGGGAGGACAAAGGCGTTACCAGCGGTAACGCCTACAATAGCTGATCTATTCGCATCAGACTCATCCCACGATAACTTCGGGTGCTTCCAATGTAGAACATGTTGTAATATACGCGATATTTGCGTAATAAAATGGAATTCAAACCTAAAGTCGCTATTTTTACAGCACGCAAAATGGGAAAAATTTTCTACCACGTTAATTCCATTTTCTGCACACGCGCCACAATTTGGATTAGGATACATTATACGATTGCGTTTAGACCAGACGGATGCAGACTTACCAATTCTATGTGGGTTATGACACGCCTCATTCAGACTAAGCGCGTTGTTCCTAACCCTAAAGACAAATTCTTTAATAGCTGATTGAGCGTACGTACAATCAGGGAAGTAGGATTCCTTGTACATAATACCAACACGAGACCTGCCATTAGCTACAGACACTAGCTCCATTTCTTGTATTTTGCTAGATTCTCCTTCATTACGAAACTCAATCCACGGGTCATTAAAGATTTTCTTCCCATTTCTAGAATTACGCATGATCCAGTTGGGTGTACCAACTGGAACTGCGTTAGTATTGATCAAGCTATGGTTTTGCACTGGGAGCTCTTCTGCTCCAGCTGCCCAGTCCGCCATTTCATTCAATTTTTGAAATTGGTCTACATCTTCAGGTTCGAATCGCTTTTCTAGTTCTCTACGAACAATTCTAGCCTTCATCAATTTCTTGAAACTGGTGTTTGCGTGACTAGGATAGAATATTAGTTCTGTGGAGCTACCCTTCTTTAATCGTTTCTTAATAGTATTTGTGATTCTGACAAGTGTGTGTCCATATTTACACTTGAACTTATCTACTTTAGACATATCTTTATATCCGTCTATGAGTTGTTTAGCTCCTAATGAGTCTGTGACATTAATAATGTTAAGTTCATCAGGTGACGCCTTTAGGGCTAGCTCTATAGCTTCAAGTTCAGATCCTGTAGAGTCATCATGAAACATCGTAGCTGCTTTAGTGCATGTTTTCTTATTGCACGCAAAAGCCACTGCTGATGACGCAACTTTATCATCCACCACACTACCATCAGTACCTATGACGTAGTGTATTTGGCCTTCTACTTCTACAGAATAAACAAAGCTTTCAAATGCTTGTCTGGTGTATTTGCCTATCCTAGGTTCCACCTTCGGACCGTTATAAAACGTTACCTTCCAGTCCGATTTAGTCATAAGCTTTTGGAGTCGTTCTTCTTCTTTGTTCGCTACTATAGTAAGCGGCGGCATTATTTCTTTTGTATTCAGGACGTCCTTCAATGCCGTTTTAACATACATCATTCTTTGTATGTCACTTGCTTGCAGTCCTTATGTACTTTAAGGCAAGGCGAAAAAGCATTGTGCCAAAGTCATATCATCTAACAAGACGATCATAGTATTTTTCTTAGGTGCGCTCGCATTACTACTCGCCCCAAGGAGCCATAAATACGGGTGCGAATTAATAATAATTTACTGTTAACTTACTAGCACCAGGCGCGAGTGATTGGCACATATTCAGGCGTAAAGAGGAGTATTAGCTGCGAGAAAACGTTAAAACCTCCAAATAATATCTTGCACATAAATGAATAAAATGGCATTGTCCTTTTTGTAGCTACTATGCAACCGTGGGTTCTTCAAGATTATATGAAACAATGCATAGGGTATTACATCCCAAGCCAACTATCCTTATTGATAAGTTTTAGAGCGCAAGGTGTATCTGCAAATGCTCAGTTTTGGTACCCAAAAGAGGTTTTACTTTTCCGCTTAACCGGCTTGACCGGCTTCTTATTGACTATAATTGTGAAATTTGTCTACAACAGATGTGTACAGGCAAACTGCAGCTTAAAAGACGGCATGAGATAATGGCTCTTACCGTTACATTTTCTGTGAATCCTAAGTGTTAGTGCTTACACGAGAAAATACGTGTGACATTTGGAACTGTTTTTGGGTACTTTCGTATCTTGCTACGAGGTACAAATATAACAATCTGTGCACTAAAAAGCACAACCAAAAGATACAGTCGTATCCGTATCTTAGTAATACAAGACCGAGTTAATCTCCTGTACACCAATTAGAGATGAATTTAACGCCAACTCAAATAATTATAACTCTGTGGCTTGTGTCTGGTATGCGTTTAATGATTTTAACTTTTGTTTTGTAATTTACTGCTATTGGCCGCAGCCCTTGTAGAAAGCAAATAACTGAGGCGTATTTTGGGACTATCTCCATCTCAAGTTACTAAAACCGCATAGTAGCGCAGCTGTTCGCTCAACCGACGGTTCCGGAGTCACGTGGATGCGATTGCCAATGTATGGCGTGTACAGGATGTATGTTTGAAAATCCGACCGCTTGCCCTCTACAAAGTGGTGGCGGAGACAGTACGAAATAAATAGCCCTTCATTCGACTTTATTGATGAACAAATAGTTGATCTTGAATCTCTTGGCGTAGATTGTGTTGTTGTTGATGCGAGGTTCGTATAAAGTGTCGTTCGGTGCGCTGACAAAAAGCTAGTGCTGATTCAGTTGAAGGAACCGATGGTGATGATTGTATCATGATTACTGGCAGCTCAACAGTGATCTCTGGTCGAATAAATGGGAACGGAGGTGACGATTGTATTGTACTACAAGATCAAGCAACAGTAGAGGATAGAATACGAGGAGGTATGTACAAAACTTTCATCTAACTTTCCTCACTTTTGTAAACAATATCTTAATTATTGAACCGCACTTTTTACTATGTTTAGATAATGGTGATGACTGTATTCGAGTTACAGAATCTACAACTGCTGAAGTCCGTGGAAGTGATGGCATGGACGATATTATATTCCAAGGATCAAGAACAGATGCATTTGGACCGTATGAAATCAATACTTAAAACAATCCTTGACTTGTAGTGTTAATCATGTTTATCTTCATAGATTTATGCAGATTGATGCAGATTCTCAAGATGATTGCATAAGAGTTTTAGCATACAACGGAGTACCTTCTGTTACTGGGCAAGTTCGTGGAAGAAATGAGAATGATTGTATTGAAGTACAAAACAGTGAAGTGCAGAGAATAAGAGGTGTCACGAACTACGTTAGTACACAAATTCTCACCAGTGCATAGGTGGCGATGGTGATGATACTATTTATGCAAGGTGCTCATCGATATTCGCTGCTGATGGCAGAGATGGAGAGGATATTATTATTTTGTCATCAATAACAGTTTGCACGTGTTTTACTAAAAATATCTGAAACTTATTTTTAATCGCAGCTGCATTATCGGCTGAAAATCGAATTGTACGTGGGGGAGACGGTCAAGATTTGATAATAATAGAAGATGAAATTCAGAATTTAAATGGAGGGCGCATTGATGGAGGAGATGGAGAGGATGTGTAAGAATACCTTAGAGTTTAGACGCTGATACTAAGTTTGTTTTTTTTTGTTAAGGTGTTGTTTGGCTGATCAAATGGGCACTGAAATAAGAAACTGTGAGACTCCAACAACTTGTGTTTCACCTTGTCCAATGTCACAAACATCGTCAACATGTAACCGACGTCTTCATGCTTGTATTGCTTTGACAACATAAATATTCATGAACAAATGAAGACATAGCCTGTTTTAGTTGCTTAATAAATAATGATTTGTTGCTACTGCATGTTTCAGTTCTTACTTTCACGCTTTGAAACTTATCATTCTGCCTTTTAGCTCCTTTTATCTACTATGTCATCATAGATTCATCTAGCTACATGAACACAGACAGAACTCTTTAAGTTCAAAAACGAACTGGTGGCAAATAAGTAAAAGTTCACTTTTTGTAATCTGAAATTTCAGATGTACGGTAGATTTCAGGTCTTTACATAACAGCTCTAATAATAGTTTCTATGTCATTACGAGTAGGTCTACTTGTCACGTTATTAAGGAGCAGCTCCTAATTAAACAATTTGCAGCGCGAGCTAAACTCCAGATTCTAGCAGGCATTGTGGAACTTTCTTTCTACCCAAGTTGAGTCAACATAGGCATTCATAGCTATGGCAAGTGGAACCAAGTTCGCTAGAACTTTTATAAAATAAACGAACAAATCACGTGGATAGAAAACTCACGACTTTATCTCCCCGTGCCACCTAACATTACGAAATGGTTTTGATTTGTGACCTTGTCCTTTTTTGTTTGTACGTACAGTGTTTTGTAAAATTCTCCTGTGCTTTAATAAACGTATTTACAGTATGGTTTGGAGGCGCAAATTCACTTGTTGTTACCTCTTATCAATTTGTTTTTTTCACTTCTTTTTTCTAAAACCATATTAATAATAAGCTCAGTAAGCTAATTTATGCCACCCTTGAGACAAATAAGTTATGTCATGTGACAAAACATTCTAATTTTTCTCCGCAAAATCGTGGCCATTTTGTGAATTCAAACGCTTTTTCGAGATAATCTGAAACTATGCTACAAGGCTGTGGGTAAGTTTGGCGTATTATATCTTGCTACGAGGTGAAAATAGCGCAACAAATTGTGAACAACTGACTCCCTAAAGATCCAGGCACAAAATAGTAATACTAAAACGTCTGGTGTATCTCCTGTGCATACAAAATGAAGTTAACGTCAACTCAAATGCTTATGGCTCTTTGTCTAATTTCAGGTATGTTGTAGATTTTATTTGTTAGTCATTTCAAGGTCCCACTTTCCGCACTTTCGCACAGGAAGTAACTTGGGCAAGGAGTGTTTCTGGACTGTCCTATCTTTTTTGTAGTGCAGTTTCCTAAAACCGCCTAGTACAGATATTCGCTCAACCGACGGTTCCGGAGTCACGTGGATGTGATTGCCAATGTATGGCGTGTACAAGATGTATGTTTGAAGATCCGACCGCTTGCCCTCGACAAAGCGGTGGCGGAGATAGTACGAAATAAATAGCCATTCATCGACGTTGTTGATGTTCAAATAGTTGATCTTGGATCTCTTGGCGTAGATTGTGTTGTTGTTGATGCGAGGTTTGTATAAAATGTCATTCGTAGTGCTAACAAAAAGCTAGTGCTGATTCAGTTACAGGAACGAGTGCTGATGATTGTATCATGATTGCTGGTAGTTCAACAGTGATCTCTGGTCGAATAAATGGGAACGGAGGTGACGACTGTATTGAAATACAAGATCAAGCAACCGTGGCGGGTACGCTACGAGGAGGTATGTACAAATTAAGAACTTGAAGCCTTTTAGTGCAGTTCAATAATTTTTGATATTGTTTAGATAGCGGTGAGGACTGTATTCGAGTTACAGAATCTACAACTGCTGAAGTTCGAGGAAATGCAGGTGTGGACGACATTATATTCCAAGGATCAAGAACAGATGCATCTGGACAGTATGAAATCAATACTTAAAACAATCCTTTGCTTGTACTCATGTTTATCTTCTCAGGTTTAAGGAGATTAATGCAGGTTCTCAAGATGATTGCATAAGAGTTTTAGCATACAACGGAGTACCTTCTTCTACTGGGGACGTTCGTGGATTTTTTGGGCGCGATTGTATTGAAGTACAAAACAGTCAAGTGCAGAGAATACGAGGTATCATGAAATAGTTTAGTACACAAATTCTTACAGTGCGTAGCTGGCGATGGTTCTGATACTATGTATGCAAGGTGCTCATCAATGTTCGCTGTTGATGGCAGAGGTGGAGAAAACATTATTATTTTATCGTCAATAACAGTTCGCACGTGTTTTACTAAAAATATCTTTAACTTATTTTTAATTCACAGCTGCGTCATCACCTGCAAAGCAAATTGTATGTGGAGGAGAAGGTCAGGATTTGATAATAATAGAAGATGAAATCCAGAACTTAAATGGTGGGCGTATTGATGGAGGAGATGGAGAGGATGTGTAAGAATACCTTAGAGTTTAAATGCTGATACTAAGTTTGTTTTTTTTTGTTTAGGTGTTGTTTGGCTGATCAAATGGGCACTGAAATAAGAAACTGTGAGACTCCAACAACTTGTGTTTCACCTTGTCCAATGAGACAAACGTCGTCAACCTGTAAGCGACGTCTTCATGCTTGTCTCACTTTGACAACATAAATATCCATCAAACTGTGTTGAGGATGAAAGAAATTTTCGAAAGAGTTTTTACTTGATAATAAATAAACGAAGATTTGTTACTACAGCGTTCATTAGTTCTTGTATGAACTTATATAAGGAAGTTAAGCTTACAGCTACGCCAAAAGTCTGTCAAGGTCACTTCCCTACGAATTTTTGTCATTACTGCTCCGTAGTACTTTCTGGAGTACGAACAAAAACACTTAGAAAATCAATTAGAATGCGCACGCAAAAAAACAAGGCTACAATAGTGCACGTGCTTGAGGCAATAACTGGTGTCTGGTTTCAGAATACAGTCAATTTACTGCCGCTTGTATAACGCAAAGCCCGCTATCAACAGAGATAGTTAAGATCATTGATATTGATGAAAGTGAGCTCCTTGGTATTTCTGCAATGATACAATTCCTGTTTTTCACCATATCTTGTTCATGAATTCAAAGTCATTGTGTCACTTTATGTACAAGAATTCAAGTAGGAGTTCCAAAATTGACTCTTAGAAAGGTCAAAAGAGATGATAACTATTAGTTTCGCGCAAAGTACAATATATCACGGTGCAAAATTCACGTGTGTTCTCATTGTTTTAGCAAAAGAAAAGAACCTATGAGAATGATTATTTTTG
>JALMLS010000468.1:0-26581 GCA_038496445.1 Trichosphaerium sp. ATCC 40318 | reverse complement strand
ATCAAAGCCACAACCAACAAAAAATTCTGGAGGAAGCCAGTGAAGATCATGGGAGAGCGGCCCTTTGTTTTCTCTCCACAATTGCGACGCTTTTTCTACATCACCTGATTTCATCATAAACCAGTACGCATGTGCGCCCTCTTCGCCTGACAGCAACAAATTATGGCCTAATGAACCCATCACATCTGTATGACCGGGCGTGTAAGTGAGTCTATGCGTGTGTTAGCAAAAAAAAACCAGTACGTAAAAAAAGGAGCGTTTTTTGTTGTTTAGGCGCTTTGAATGTTTGTAAGAGGTTGATACGCTCAGAAAGGTCGGAATTGTGCATTTTTTGAGAAATTACGAAACGTGCTATTTTCTCGCTTCAATGGTCAAGTCGCTCATTCCTCGCGTAACGTTTACGATCGCGAGGTTGATAAAAGACTTTATGTAGGCTTTTTGCGCCCTTTTGTACAACAAAAAAATAGAAAACAGTACAGTTTCTCAACGCGCTCATTTTTGGTACTAAACGCCCAAAAGCAAGCGTTGTGCTAAGTGCTGAATAAAAGAAATTTCCTGTGGCACCATTTTTTTTTACGTTTTTTCCACATTGTTTTACAATGATAAACAAGCGCTAAACTACAAATAAAACGTACTGTTTGCCAATATACGTCATCAGGGTTAACGGCTGCAATTCGCTGGGAAGGAGTGTTAGTGATACATAAAGGCGCTCATGGGTATACGCACGGATCTAAGCAAGAGACGAGGTCGTTTGGTTGATAACAAAAATAATCTTGTAAAACCTCAGAGAAGTATTCTTTCCATTGAGGAGCGCAAGCGATGTCTTTACCTACAACGTAGATTGATTTTACTGGCGTACAGTGCGTGTAAGAAGTGCGGACTTACCATACAGTTCTCTGTCGTCCTCGTCTTCCCTAAACATCATGAGTACTTTCTTCACGCGCGTGAGTGTCCCTAGAGACGCTTACCCTGTCAAATAGCGTATGAAGCGTTCCAAATTCCAGCCTTTTAGGTCTTCCAGTGTGTTAACGTCCCGTGGTGAATTGACCAACTCAGTGTCGCCCCAGTTAGCTCGCAGCCACTCTATTGAGAACATTTCGGTTTGCGCCCAATTTTCCATTACGCCCGTTACTACAAGCGGTTCTCCTCGTCGCACAACGTGATCATCATAAAAGTCGGTTGTAAGCTCGGAAAAGCAAATTTGTTTTGCCAATTTAAAATTAGGTTGATCGCGTAGTAGACCCTCTACAAAGTCATCAAAGTTGTCAGTTGTCATGTTTCGCTACACTAGCATGCGTCTAACCGACTTGTGCGCTTTGAATACTGGAATTTGCTGCCATAATATGCAACTTTCTACCAGAGGACCTATATTGAATGTGTAAAATCACTCAGTGGTGGCCTCTACCGTAGCGCATAAGGTTCGCGTGTATGTTTCTATACAACCAGAACTCGTACGAAGGGTTGTGGCTCACTTGCGGTCGATTTATTTGTGTGCGGTCACGTTTTGAAAACCACGCTGCGGTATTGAGTGGTACATCAAGTTACGCGCCTGGGTTGAGATTCTACGGTTCGTAAACTAGACTGAAGTGTACACACTTCCATTGTGTTTTGTTTGATCAAAAGTTGAATGCCTCACGATAGGTCGTTTTACCACGGTTTCCATAGAAGGCTTGATACTTCTACTACTTTTGAGGTTACTAATAGTACCACAAACGCTGTTACTGTCTTGGTACGCGTTGAATCATTAGTATGACACGTTGTCATTATCTTGTGACACCAATCTACGTTGAGCATTTAAAACTTAAAATACGCCCACGCAGTTTTAAGGTCATTTATATACAACGGCAGGCCTGTTTGCCTTTTTTTTGAAAAAGATCTTTCTCTTTTTTTTGGGCTACAATACAAACATTTGATCATTAAAAAACGGATTAGTTTCATCACTCGCTACTGGACTGAACATGCTGTTCGGAGAAGGTGTTTCGAGTACTATATCACTCATATCCAAACCAGGGCTTAGCGTTTCAGGCATCTGTTGAGGAGGTAGCGTCAAGATGTCGTCACTTATCGGCACTGCAAAAAAAAAAGATCGTCAGTACATTTTTGATTCTTTTTTGTTTTTGAAGTTAGAATATAGCCTTACGCTGTAGTACACCATTATTAAATGCGTCAAGATTAAATGTGTTATCAGGTAGAGGTAAAAACTCTACCTCGCCATCTCTAGAGGTATGTGTCAAGTTTTTTTTTGGAACTCGTCAAAAATCGTTATCAAATAACATACGTTTCGTTGTGCTGTTCTTTCTTCATATTAGAGAAACAAGGCCATTGAGTATCTTCCAGTGCATCAATTATTGGATCAAGAGTAGAGCTGTAAGGAAGTGAAACAGACTTTGCTTGCTTCAGTAGTGCCCTTAATAACATTATTAGCGAACAATAAATTAAAACGATAACTTCTGACAAACGTCTGTCAAAAGAAAAATCTTTTAATTACGTACTTAATTACCATATTTGCTATGGGCCACGTTTTCGCAAAATTAATATAGTACAGCATACACTACAGGAGGCAAAAATGTTAGCAAAAAGAATTACAAAAAAGTTGAAAAAATTCGCTTTCTGCTTGCTATGGTGGTACCTCCTCAAAAAATTGAACGTCGCCTGCATAAATAGCAATAAAGCAGTTATCATGTAAAGAGCATAAAGCACCAGGAAAGTACTTTTGCATCAACCAATCGTTTTTAAAATCTTGCCAAATCGCTTTTGCTTCCTTTTAAACAAAGATACGTTAGTAAGTACAAAAAAAGTACTGTCACGTGATTTTCGGACTGAATAATAATAAAAGAAAAAAAAGAGGTTACCTCTATTGCTCGTTGAAGGTTGTTTCCAGCAAAGTGAACAACAGACTTCACAGAACAAATCATTACTTTAACACTATTTTTTAGCATTTGACATTCATCTTTAAACGTTATGTTCGCAAAATCTTGTATCTCTTGAAGTCTTGTCATATCTTGTGCATACTCTGAAGCTGTCTAATAAAGATCAACAACACGATAAACAGAAAAAAAAATGACTTATTATTGATTACCAGTGTACGCATTTTGAGGTTTTCTAGGCCCCAAAGTTGTGCCATGAATACAGGTTGTGATATCTTTAGCCAAACCTTTTGAAAAGAAATTAAATATTGTAGTAGTGCGATAACAACAAAAAAATTATGAGTGTTACCTTTCCAACTGCAGCCCACATTATCTGTATTGCTTGGGCGGAATCCATATCATCAAACCGTGCTTGCTTAAGCATTGGATCAGTTTCATTGTTGACCTCAATAAACAATTGCATAGAGTGCTCTCTGTATAAACAACAGTCAGTTCAATTTCTGGTTGAACTTCGAACGCAAATAATGCTTTAAAAAATAGGATTGTACCTTGAGCTTGCTACATCAGCTAGGTATAAAGAAACTTGTCTCTTGAGTAGGAGCAAGTATTTTCTTTGTTGTTCATCACAACCTCTTCTTGACAAGAGTGTCATCAACATTTCTAAAAAAAAGAACAAATGAATATTTACTGAGCAAACAAAAGATACTTACGGTTCGCCATTGTAACGTAATATGAACCTAGAGCAAAATCACCGTAGCTAAATTGTTGTGTTGCAAGAAGTATCAAACCAGCTAGATTAAAAGTCACTCAGTGCACATTGAAAACAATTTATGCACCTGCTACACAAGGGTGTCTTGTATCATACAAGTTACGTAAAACCTGCCTCGCCATTTGGTTGAAATGATCTGTATGTCCATCAATACCATTTATATTAGACCCCAGAGCTAGTATACCAAGTATCTCTAACATACGTGGATCGGCAGTCCATGCTTTAGAGTTTTTTTTTAGCAATCCTTCTTGATATTTTACGAAAAATAACGCCGTTTTCTTAGCCTAATTTCTGAAAATTATCGTACTTGTATTCTCCCTGAATACATCTAATACATTATTCGCAGTCCAATTATGCAACGGTATACCCTTGAAACATTTTTTAAGCTTCACAAAAACACCCACGTGTTGTTTTTACCCAAAAATGATCTGACAATGAAACATTTGTACGTACCGTCCATGGGTATAAGTAATCTTTGTATGTTGATAAATACGTTGAAATACTTGATGACAAGCCAAGGTGTGATGACAGCTTCCATAGAGTTGCCTGTAAACCAGTGAGTTCGTAAAATAGGAGAAAATACTGATTTTCATCTAAACGGTCCGAGGAATAATTGACGGATTCTTTTATTACCTGTGATCGCGTAGCACGCTCATACATGGCTCTCCAGTGATTTATTTCAGCTTTTTGTTGTTCAAGTTGACATTTGACAGCACTGAGCTCTTGTGTGAGTGCATTTCTACGCCCTAATAAGCGTTGAACGTTTTGTAATTGATGTTAACAATTACCTTGAATAGGTCCACGTTTTTTTGGTGCTGGATATGCGCATTGACGATTACCTTTCTTGCAACGACCACAGGGAAAGTCTCCGTCACATTTTTGATGTTTAGCTCTACATAATACACATGCTCTCTTTGCGGTACTAGTACGCTGTCTCTTGGCCTTCTTCTGTCCTACAGCATTTTCTTGACTGCGTTTCATTTCCTGGTGGCTGACCACGACTTCAATTAAGTCCACACCCAGTTATACGCTTCACAACCCCAAAAATTACTTGCTAATTAACAATTGCTTAACGGTGAAACTTAAAAGAGCTCATTTTCACTCCAAACGCGTCCTAAACGCTTCACTAGATATCAGCAATGAGTACATTTGGGGCATTTTAAATGGCCGACAATTCAGGAAAAACAAGTCAATCGCAGCAACTCTGCTCCGCATGTCGCAAGCGTAGAATCATACGCGTGCAAGGCCACAAATGCAAAGAGTAGACGAGAAAGTTACAATTTTGAGATATTTTATTTTTTTTTTTCCGTTTACGTGCTCCTTATTGTGGAGGCATTTGCTTTAAAACATCCTTTGCTTTTAAAGTAGGTTGATCCTTATCATAGACATCAACAATATCTGCCTTCCATGATGAAACACCAACAGGACCATCAGACCTTTGTTTAATAAAAGTGTAGAGAGACTCTGTTTCGTCAAAAGTAGAGTGGCAGTTAGGCCACAGTTGTTTTTTGAAAGCAAGTAGCCAATTAGGTGGAATATCGATTACTCTGTGTCTTTGACCATAAACTGTAGCATCAAGCTCCTCTGATGCTCGTTGTTCTGGAAATCGGTCTAAAATGTCTTCTGGAAATTCTGGCTTTTTCTCAAGCGCGTGCTCTTTTCGTCTTTCTTTAATTGTCGAACGCTCAGAATGAGCGATAGCACGCAAAATCATAATGCGCTCGTAGAAATTGATTACAGCGATTTTACCATAAGTAATGTTCTTTGCAGGTTGGTCTGGATGTGGCCTAAACCGTAGTAAGTAATTTGACGACAAGCAAACAGGAATAAGTGTTTGTGATGTCGAATTCAAAAAAAAAAAAAGAAAAGCGTTTGTAATGGTTGCAGTGGGCGTCTAAAACGCGTTGTTGTTGAGAAAAAGGCGCAAAAATAATATCACGAGTTTGACACATACTCTGTGTCTTGTTGGAAGAGTAACATAATTTCATCTTGTTCTGTCCAATGGTGTAGAGGTTCAAGGTACTCTTTATCGATTGTTGGTGAAATAACCCATCCAGCACCAAGAGCTGCATCCTATTTTACGCGTTTAGAATACAATTAAATGGGTAATAAGGTTAGAAAATGACTTGATGTACCTCGTCTCTTTCGTCATAGTTTTTAGAACGTGAAAACACTTTCAAAAACGCGTGTAAAACCTCACTCCAGCTCTTAAAATCTTGGTTTGGATGAATATCTGCCCGCTCTTCTTTTGGTAGCTCAAGTTTCCTCATGTCCCTTGTGTATACGTTATATTTGAGTGTTTTACATCGCTTGTTTTTGATTTCAAGCCTTTTTGCTTGTAATTGCTACGAACCTGTACATTTCCATCGCTTTTTGTTTGGTTTCAAGTTCTGCGAGTTTACAAGCGTTGTCCCATCGTTTCTTCATTTTTAGGTCTTTAATGCCCTCACCGACCGAGCGCATGGTGTCTATTGGGAACCACGCCTTAGTTATTTCTTGACAATCGAGTTGAAGCTGTTTAGCAGCATAATCGTCTGGAATCTCTACCAACTTTGGTCCTGGGTTTATTACTTCAACTGTGTCGCCTTTCAGCCTTTCGCCATTGATTATTGTACGAACGCGTTGTTTGTGGTTTAGAGTACGCTTTGCGGTGTACGTGCTTCGGGCTACTACACCTCTTGCCCGTAGAGCAAGCATGTTGTCTTTTAAAAAGAGAATAACGCATTTCAACAAAATTCATTCAGGTTTTTTTTTTATGCTTGTTCTATACAAAATTATTGTGTTACATGTCTTGCCATTACGACTGTTATCTAGTAGGCCACAACGCAAGCGATTTCATTTTCTTTGACTGTTTTCTGCCTCTGACACGCTACTAAATGGGATCTACGCATATAAATTACATAACAGCGCGTGTGGTAGTACATACCAATAAAAAGAGCCATCCAAGTTGCAAACATTAAACATAAGCTCATAAATCCACTACGGCCAGCAACGAGTACTCGCGCGCTATATATATTAGGTAATTGGTTATTTTAGTGCGTACTTTGGTAAAGCGACTGTTTGTGGCGTTTGCCACTTCCAATTGCCTGTATTCCAATTAAAACCGCTTGCAGGTTTGGTAACTTTAGCTATTTGAGGTTTTGACGCTTTGTTTGGTGTACACCTTGTTTTTTGTCGCAAACTAGTTCGCTTTCGACTGGTTATACCCCTAGCGCCAGTCCTGGATAACCTGTTCATTACGAAGTCGTTGTCACAACAAAATACAATCGATATAAGTCAAAGTAGTTCATACTTCAATAGCGTACGTCTCTGTGTAGTGAATTCACGACACACGCATTCATGCAACGTACTTGGTAGTTTATTCATATGTGTAGCTAACACGTGCTAGCTATACAAGTTGATTCGTTTTAATTATCCTTTGACTTATCGTCAATCAGTATGGCCACCTTGTAGAAATCATGTAGACTCGTTTTGGCAGCCTCTTTGAGAAGTTACCCAAGATAGTTTTTATAGATGCATCCTCCTAAACTACATCTCGCTCGCATTATGGTCGCTTTAGCGAAGAGACGATTTTATGACGCTTCTATAAACGGGTATTTGTATAAAAGTAGATACAGCTCCCTGGCAAAACACGGAGACCTCAAAATACTTCACAACTTACAAGATACAGGCGATAACGGTTGATTTGACATTTCAACAAACCTGTGTAGTAAAGGTTTCTATTTCTCCTTATTGTAGTTGCACGTTCTAACAACGCAAAGGAACGTGGTGCTTTTTTTTTGGAGGATGCACCTTGCAAGAATGAGTTGGTCTTATTTAACATCTGACATATCATCAGAAGAGATTGTCCTATAGTCCAGCCAAAGCGTATGCTTGGTAGATGCAGATGGTAATTGGGTGCCTACTAAATAACCGCTCATTGTTCCGGCGAGGGTCCCACGTTTTCCAAAGAGGACTACACAGGATATTGAAAAACAAAACTGATTTTTTGTACCTTTTTTCTTTGTAGTGGATGAGAAGTATAATAATAGCCAAAACACTAATTAAAGTAAGGTTATTTTGACGAAAATGTTGGTGATGCGTTGGTATTAAAAAATGGTAGTGATGCTAATGTTATGATAGGATAAGATATGAAAGGTCCCAACTTTGGGACACGTAATAGACAGACTATCATAAGGAATTTAAAAAAAATTGCTTTTGTTGTTGTTGAGCATTCAGTGAATTTTTTAAAAGGAACTGCTTGCTAAAAATCGCTCTAGTTCCTATCATATATTAGAGTCCGTTATGTATCAAGTTTCCGTGTTAAAGAGCAATGAAGTAGCGGTTCAAGCCTGAAACAAAACACGGCAACTATCCAAAATACCACACGTGTTTTTATGAACTCTGATCTCGCAAAGTAAAGGACGGTCAAAACACAAAGACGTTAAATTGAGTACGCTACCATTAGTACCTTTCCATAGAGTTATAACAATGAGAAACATAAGAAATATATCTAGTGGTATTGGCAAAACAGTAACTGACAAAAAATCAGATGGTTTTAACATCCTACATCTTCCTGTCGAGTTACAGCTTGATATTGTCGATTTAGACTATGAAGTGTATGTAAAGTGGCCTCTCTTATCAAAACGCGGGGCTACATCAACGAGGTTTACTATAGAACTGAAGAAACATGGCAAATGGATAAAGAAACTAAGACGCGAAAACAATAAAATTTGCCAATTGTTTTGGAATAATGGTAAACGACATGGAGTCTACAAGAGTTGGTACAATACTGGTGAATTACAATCACAATGTAATTATAAAGATGGTAAACTAGATGGGGAATTTAAGAATATGTATAGGGATGGGACAATAAGGAAACATAGTGCCTATGTCGCTGGTAATGAACATGGAGTGTACAAGTTTTACTTCAAGAATGGTAAATTGTCTTGTCTCTACACTTATGTCAATGGCATGGTCGAGGGAGAATACAATGCATGGTATGAAACTGGTATCTTGAAGATCAAGTGTAACTATGTACATAACTTGTGTGACGGAGAGTTTAAGCGTTGGTATCCTAATGGACAAATTATGTTACATTGTAGTTATAAGAAAGCAGAATATCATGGCGAGTGCAAGCGTTGGTCTTTTAATGGACAGCTATGGAGCCATGAACATTATAGCGCTGGTAAAATTAGGAGAAGTAGAGTGAAAACGGTCAATTAAAAACTTATTGCCATGGTCAATTACAAAGTTAGCAATATTAGCTTGTTATTTGTTTTCATTTTTCAAGGAGGTTTTATGATCAGGCAATATAATGATGATTACTAGTTTTGATGAGGGAATGTACTGTGTTCACATTAAATAAATTTGGCTTTGGGGACCTAGTCCCTATCATGCAAGTTTGCCAAAGGTGTAGCAGTACCGGTAATAATATAGCGCTTACCGATGCGGTGTAGTGTATAATTTGTTGTTTGACATCCAGCTTTAGGTATGTAGTGTGAGTGCGTAACGAAAGCAAAGTTGAAAGGGTTGCACGTGTTTTTATTCAATGGTTGTACCGACGTTGACTCGTGTTGTATACATCATCAAACGTCTGATTGACATTTTAACGGCAGCGCATATTGCGCCTTAGTCAATATGCTTTGACTTTTGGTAATAGTTAACTTTTATCGTTAGTCTGGTCAACTCTGGCCTCCAACCGAACCGCCTACAACACTTCAACCTACAACCAGTTCACCTACACACTATCTCCGACAGTCTCACCTACGACAAATCCACCAACAACTAGTCCACCGATAGAAGTGCCAACAACGATTCCTCCAACAACTAACGTACGCAAGATAGAACATTTGTTAAACAACAAGCAATTTGGAGCTAATTAACCCAATACTAAAAAGTTAACTGATTTATTTGAAGAACGTTATGCTGACTCTTTGTTATGACTTATGCTTTACAATCCACATTCATTGTAATATTAGTCAATGTCTTTGAGTTCCATTGAGGAATACATCCATAATTGTTTACCTCATTATAAACTGTAAAAGTTCCACTGATATTTTCGACTGTTGACACATTGCCAACGAAAAAATGCCTTTTACAAATCAGCAAAAACAGTTTTAATAAGCTGGTTTTTTGAATTTAAAGTCAACGCTCTAAAGATGATGTACCTATCCTGAGAATCGTATACTGTGATGTCAACGAAACTAATATTACCCATCAATCTATCATCAAAAAGAAATATTGGATTTTGTTCATCCAATGCTACATTCGATAACACAACATCTTTGAACAACAGATTTGATGTAACTTTTTTGTGTGAAACAAAAATTCCTAAATGGCGTGTTTGTATCAATACCAAACTCTGTACAAACCTGCTCTAGAAGAGTCTACTATACTTGTTTCTGTGATTGCAATAGTCCCTGTTAAATCCTCATCACCAATATCAATTGACACACCATACGAGGAACCACCAATAACTTTTATATCAGTCATAAAGATGGAAATATCAGCAGTTTTGTCAAGCTTTCCCAAGTACATATGAATATTTTCACCTGTATTCTACAAATACAATAAGCTCAAGATGCGACAGTATCGTGTACATTAATAAACGAACAACTGGAAAACGTAATGTTCACAAGCTTATCAAGCGGTGTATTTGGTTCAATGTCAACTCCCGCTACCACGTTTTAGACATATTTACTATAAACAACACGTGCCTTGTGGTGGTGTTCCATTAGTATGTGAGAAGACGCATCCCTCCACAACCAAGTCAGTGGCAGAAACAACAGTAATTCCCTTTAACAAAAATAAGGTAAAAACGAATTTGATACAGCTAACCTGTCGATAATTCCGATCTGAGACTACATCCTTTATTAGCACTTGACTACTATCACCTTCGCCGATATAAATACCTATCATTAGTGTAAGTTTTATGCATACTGAGTACTCACCATCTCCACCAGTCTCAGTGATCAACAGTGGTCCTACAATACTTATGCTAGAGGATGACATAATCTCGATACCATGACGATGTTCTGATTTATTGTACTTTGACGCGTTAGCATAATCTGAGAGTCTCATGCGAAATGTTGCAATCTTTCCAGAGGATACAAACGAAACATTTTTAACATGAGAGATTGTAAAGAGACAATCAGATTCACGTTTGAAAGCATTTTCCTTCGCTAGAACCTCAACGCCATTTTGAAATTCGATAGTCTGGTTGCTTTGGGAGATATGGAGTGGTTGAGTTATCCATGGTTTACCCATGAATGGCACAATGACCTAAAAAAACCGAAAAGTCAGAACAACATTCTGTTTTGGATTAGGCACGTGACAGGAAAAAGCGTAATGCCAGAAATGGCGGAAAAAGCAGTTATAGATTACCTTATAAGTTTCTTGAGAGAAAGCGCGTTTTAGGTACTGTGTAGAGTCATTGGCGTTAAAGCCATAGCATTTAACGTTTATTTCATGCCGATTGTAACATGGATCCGTTTGGGCGCATGACAGCAATACAAAACATGCTAAAGATACAAAAAGGAAGGGGATGAGCATTTTTTCCTATTTTCCAGCAAAATTAATAGCCTTCTTAAGAAAGGCTAAATAAGTCAACCCTTCCTTGTCAATGTTATTTACGGGACATGAATATGAATGAGTAACCTCTTTGTCTAAGCCATGTAGCCTTTTTCTTTGTTCCCTAGTCCCCCAGGCTGTTCTCACAAAATAGAAAATACTATGTTGAAAGATTTTTTATTAATTCTTAAATGGGTTATTCTTTAGTGTTGAACACCACGTAAAAACTTGAGTGGCATTGTCAGTGACTTTTGTAAACTTCAACTTTTCAAGATGCGTTGCATCTTTGGCGTTACCGCAAAAAACGACAATAGGAATACTCTTCCATTCCTTGTGTTTACGTAAAAGCCTATTATACAACCACATGAGCTTAACTGAGGTGCAACAGTAGCGAGGGCGTACAGTATAAGATTGTACGCTGCATTCTCTTTACCATCATTCTTGCGATATCTATTTGTCATAACCATCAACTTCTTACCTTGTAAATGTCTTGCAATAGTCTCAAGCCATATTTTAAGCTCTGTGGATGATGTCATATTTATTATCTAATAAAGTCAAGATACGATACTCAAATACACAAACCGCACGTGAACTCTAGAGTTGCTTGATTTTTCTATTTCTTTTTTCAATTGTTTGTTTTGATTGGATAAATTGTTATCAACCCAAAGAACAAGTTTCTCCGCATCACGCCATTCCAAGTTTTTATCTCTAAGTTGACTAAACACCATTCCATTATTGTTGTTAACAATAGCTGTATCAACACGTTTATAGTACACAATGTATCGAGGTAAGATCTAGTCAACAGTAAAGACTCAACAGTAAACCTTTGTAAAAGTACCTGATCTTTGTTGAAAATAACTATTTCATCAGCTTCAGGATCCTCGTGCGGCTTACAAGGAACTTGAAGATCTTTAATATTTGCACTTCTTGTGACAACGTAATGTGAGTCGTATCCATCCTACACCAAAAAGATTAAACACTGGCTACAAACAAGATTTGTACAACTAAGCCTTTCCCAAGAAGTGATGAAGCCCCATCTTTGAAAGGATCCTCAGTTACAGGATATGGGTCACCTTATACGCATGTGAGATAGCAAAATAATTTTTTCCCTCTTCAATAAAAAACACGTGCCCATCATGACCCAAGAGATAACCATACATTGAACTTGTTTTTTTTCAGCCTTTTCAGCATACAATGAGCCTGCAATCTTTGGTTATGTATAATGACTTTCTTAAGTATGTGTACCATAAGAAGGATACTGTGTGAAGTATATGCCATCACCTAGATGATAATTACGTTAAATAGAACAGCAAAACTTACCAAAGTATCCTGGATCAGTCACTGTGATGCCCATCCGTTTTTTGTCTTTTGCATCCAAAAAGTTGTTTTCGGCTATTTTGAAGCATGTATCCTACAAACACCAATAGAAATTCGAGCTAAATTTAAGCTTGAACGTACTTCAGAAGTGCCACTAAAAGCTGTTACGAGGTTAATACGTTCATTACCAGAGACACGCATGGTGTATTGCTCCAAATGAGATAGGATCCTACCATTACTCTTTAGTTAGTAAAACGCAATCCAAATGTTTGTTTCACCATTGCTGCCACTGTTGCTTTTCTGTTTCTTTTTTATCTGATCCTAAATAGTATAAGTTGAAGTGTAATTCATAATGTTAGGACCCACCGGAGCATAATGGCGCGCTAGTACTGGACTTTAACAGCCTTTGTACTAGTTTGTTGTAGGTTTTAGTAAAACTGCTCTCAAGAACCTGATTATGTAGCACAGTAGTCTTTACTATCTCAAACAAGGAACTTCCGTCCTTTCCCACAAACTTATAGAACATATCACGAACACGAAGGTATTCATCTTTGCGATCCTTAATTAAGTGTAAGTGCAAGAAAATGACTATTTAAATACATCAAAAGCTTCATCGGGTGTAAGATCAGTATACTCCAGAGCTCCTTTTCGTTTCCATAGATGTTTGTGCCTTGTTAGGCGTTTCTCAATGATTGAATATCTACTGGTTGTGCACCATAGAGGATTGAGAAAACTAGGCTGCCAAGGAAAGCCTTGGGCTATTTCTTTGGCGGTTATTTGAAGCCCTGTAAAGGTACACTTTCTACCGGTTTTAAGTTCACTCTTTGATAACCGTACTATCTCGCCCACTTGAACAGCACAAGGGCAAATTGGATATTGTCTAAGACCTAACTCATTACACTCTGTTGCTAGATTTTGCTAGTAATTAATAAGTTATAAAATGGAACATTAGGAACAGTACCTTCCAAGTCTCGGGAACAAGGCCACGGACAACAATAGTTATATTTTCATTATTGAAGTACAAACACATGACGTTCCCATCCGTATCTTTTAGAATCATAGAGTTACTAAACAACTTGTATCTACTATCTTGAAACCCTACAAGAAAAAAATGAGAAATACATCAACCCTTGGCCATACTTCGTAGCTTCCCTTGAAGTTCATTGAAAACGTCAACAGTAATTCGTTTGTTTTCTATTTTTAAATTGAAAGCTAGTACTCGAACGGTCTTGAGGAAGGAAAAGCAAGCCCGTTCAGAGTGTTTCACTTGTACTTTAATATTGCCTCTTTTCTGATCCAAACAGTGAAACACCAAAGTTTTCTTTGCAGATAATTTCGGTAGGTCACTAGTGATTATTAATTGCTTTTTCTCTTTTTTTTCTGAAACTGGCCCACCACGTCTATCTTTGTGGCCTAAAAGAAATTAAAGGTACTCTATAAGTTCTTTTAACAACCTTTGGTCACGTGACAAACTCTCATGCTTTTGTTCTTTTTCCTCTTATCCTTTATAAACACCTCCTTGTGATCGTTGGGCATTGGAGGAGGTAGATACATCATCTCAGCTTCAGGTCTCAAGCTATAAAACAAGTATCCGTTTTGACCATAGTTTTCCTAGCCAACAAGTTAAGTGTGAAATTCTAATACTTACACAATGCTGTACCACTTCTGCTGTATTGAGCTTGTAACATATGTTGAGTGCTTCCATAAAAGATAAAATGGTATCACACTCTTTATCAGTAATTGCTCTAAGACCTGGTATGGACTTGATTTTTTCTTTGGCAACAAAATAGCTTACAATCGCTGTTCTATGTGTCTTGAGAGTCTTGGTATATCCGTGTACTCGGTTGATATGTTGTTGTGGACCTACAAAACTGGCAATAACTTGGGCAATCATTTCTGGCCTCAAACAAACCCATTGTGTTTGCTAGAGTAATCAATCAGTGCTATTAACAAACTGCAAATACCTTATTGTATGTTATTTTCCCTATACAATGCAAGTATTCAATAGCAAGTACTAACAGCTTGTCGTTGCTTTCTCTCTCTTCTCCTAGCATATGATTTACCCATGCTTCACTATATCTACCATCTGTCTGCATAATTTGCCGTACAAAACCCTTGTGTCGTTCAAGAAATTGATACAGATCTTCTCTATGCAGACTGTTACATAAAAAGAAAGATAGCAATGTCTTACAGCTTCCAAAGTACTTGATATTTATCAAATAAGGTTGATTCGACAAGAATAAATTCATAGACTCTCCACAGGTATGGTACATTCGTTTTGAGTGACTGTATACAACTTACTAGCACTTTTTTGAATTTATCCACACTTTTATCTATTAATTTCATTAGAAAACACCACAACAAAGAATTTAACGCACTGGATAGAGATGAAAAGATTGTATCCCTATTGAAAATAACTTGTATCTTATTTCCTGGTATTTTTGATACATACTGCAGTTGCTTCGATATGTTGCTTGCAATTTTGCTTAGATCATTTTTATGATCAACAACAAGATCAAGTTTGTTGCCGACAACTATTAAATGCCTTAGGTGCTTTGCATATAGTAACCCTTTGGAATCAAGAACCTCAAGCCAGTGTTTTATTTGTTGTGTTTGGTTTTTTAAATCTGCAGACACATCAACCTTGTAAAAATCACGTGAGCATTAATGAAAATTTTTTGGCAAAGTTTTAACATTACCACAATAATATAGAGCGAATCTTTGTTTGAAAAGAAAGATTTATGACTCGTCAGATACTCGATTTGACCTCCAAAATCGTATGCTTTGATTGACATGTTCTTAACAAGCTTCAATGAGCGCATATCTAAAGATATTGTGGATTTCAAGACATCTTTGTTTCGTTGTTCATCTATTTTGTCAAGCAGGGTAGTTTTGCCTGAAAGGGTTTAATAGGCTGCCTGTAAGCGTGACATACCTGAACCGCCATGTCCAAGGATAAGTAATTTCACACCATTATACACTCTGCTGATGTTTGATGTCCTAAACATGCAAGTATCGAACACTTTATCAATATTGGTTTGAGTCTCAGTGAATGAACACTCTGTGTATTGAAAAGCACCGATTTCATGTGCCATTTTAACACCTTTTTGATAATTAGAAAAAAGACTGCGGCGTTAGTGAGAAACCTTGAGCATTAGTAACCGTATGTAATCCTTTGTCAGCAAGATTTTTTACTAATCTTGCATCACACCTTAGCTCTCGCTCACAGCCAACCAGCAAATAACGTGTATAAGGAGCAAAGCGTCTTATTTCTGGTATCCACTAACACCTTTTGTGTTAGCACAGTGGACAACTTTTAATCGTACTCAACAAACCTTGTCTTTTATGTTTTGAAAGCTATTCGGATCAGCAATTGAGAAGATGAGAATGAACACGTCAGCTACCTACAAACAAAACGGTTTTTTTTTTATCAAATTTATATCTGATTTCGCTAACAACAATAAAAGTTTCTAGCTCGTACTGGGTAGGATAGGTTTCTTTTTGGGTCTGATTCGTAACTGTACTATAGGTAAAGTTACTTAAATTGTAATTAGCTGCTTGCGTAAATCTCTAGTACCATTAGCCTCCATTTCAGCACCGAACGCTCGTTGTAGTGTCGCTCTAAAGTACGTTTAGTTTAGACTCAACTTGCATTGGTTTGCGAGAAACCCGTGCCTGTATCAGATATTTTTGTACAATCTAATCCAGTACTCTCACCTCCTTTGAGAAAGCAATACTCTGATTCGAAAGAGTCGAGTAACCTTTGTTTTATATTATTCGTATCATTACCAACAATGGTGACTGTCACAATAGCGTTTGATGCTTCTTCAGCCATGGTATTTTGTAACTAGGCAACTGTTAGTCATGTGACTTTCCTTAATGTACTTTACTGGCTACATTTTTTTTCTACAAACTACGTTGCTGTCTATTTTTGGTAGAACCTTGGTTCTAAAACGGCAGAGCATGAAAGTGCATGCTCTGCGCAAAGGCAAATATCATTTTACGTGTACTAACATAAGAAGTAATCCAGCCCAATCTGTTGTTTGTGCCTTTTGGTTTTCGAGTATAGTCAGATCTGACGGGTCCCTTAAGTTTTGTAAGTTCTTACACTTATTACTATGTTCTAATATATCCAATTGTGCACAGGTAAGCATATTAGACTTCCCAACAGAGATTTTAGAATACATCCTACGCCATACTAATCAAGCACGTTTAGCGGCTTCTCAAACCTGATGATATTGTCAAAGCATTTTGCTGGTGTTCATTCAATCAAGCTTTACAATTTGTATGGATGTTGTGTAACATATCAAGGCACAGTCTGGTGTTCATACCATTGATCTTTGATTTGTACAGGTACAAAAAGTCAGCATTACGCGTTCTTCAAATAAATCAGAACAGTTTTCTTTTAGTACTGGGTTAATTAGCTCCAAATAGCTTGACGTCATGCATATTTACTGTAGCCTCAAAGTTATAGAGAATTTTTCGCTAAGCAGTTGAATGTGCTGCGGTGTAAGCACTGCATGCTTTGAATCTACACAGTAAGTATGAGAGCTTAATATAAACCTGTAGCCGTGAGAAAAAATAAATACGTTTTACTGTTTTTATGGTATGACGTTATTGTAAAATGTGAAAATCTTCTAGCTAGGTTATTTTTGTTCATCATTTATACCTTGAAAGTGTATAAAGAGTAGTAGTGCATCGAACATGATTGTGCACACTAAAACGTTAGTCGTGGCTCCGCAAAAACGTCAAGTTCAGCTTATTGATCTTGATTAGCGATATAAAACCGAGTTAACCGCTTTTCATTTGTTGTAGTGCACTTTTTCCAAAAATGTTTACAGTTTTTTTCCTCTTTCTAACTTATGCAACATCCCAAACAGCCAGAAATGATGTATTGTATTCAACATGCACGTGTAGTATGTATGCATCATTTTTGGCTGTTTGGGATGTTGCATAAGATAGTGAACAAAATTGTTTCTAAACGGCGTTGTTTGCGGATATCAGGGATAAGTAGTACATTACTGTTTAAGCAGATCTGGCCCATTCATTTGACAGAAAAAGGTGTTGCTGCTCTTAAATAAGGCATTAAAAGTTCCTTTTTTGCTGAAAAGAGCAAGGCACATATTTCCTATGATAATTGCATATAATGTACTTATTGTGCATCTCTGTTAAGATCTTCCCCTTGAAATACAAACCTTAACCTATCGCATACGGCAGTTTCAGGTGAGTAGCTGACTGCTGTGTCACTGACACATTTTTTACTTTTTCTTCAACTGCTTAGAGAAAAATTCTCTAACGGTAATTTGTTTAGCTTTTGTAAAGACAATCCAAGCACAAGGATCCATGTTGTTTGACAAAGGCTTTTATGATAGGAACAACATTGTACATTCCAAATTTACCTCATAAATTTCTTTCCAGTTGAAATAATATCTATGATTGAACAAAGGAACTATTTTACTCACAATGAACACCTTTTCTCCAACGACTATGTTATCACTGACCACTCTTTCTGTTGTCTTGATGTTTGTATGCTCAGTAGCAGGACATGACGAAGAGGTAGAAGCATGTCTGGTAAATGGTGGCGAGCTTTTCAACAACATAATTTGTATTCAACTTTACGAATCTTAAATTCCAAAAACTGTACGCCTTTTGTTACGTGACAATGCGTTTACGTTATTTTTTTGCTTTTACTGTATTTTAGTATTATTACCGATTAAACAACTTACAACTACTAGTCACTAGCTTGATGTCGAAATTAAATGTGCTCAAAAGGTATCTTAGAACATAACATTCATTGAACGGTTTACAGATAAATGGAAATAGACTTAAATGCGCTCATAGTATTGAACGTATAAAGCAAGCATACCTTTTGATGACAACATTAAATCCGTTAAAGCTTCCTGAGGTAATCAATAAGCATTAATAACCTCTTTAATAGTTATTTTAGATTTTAGTGATTATATTCCAAGGAATGGACGATAAAACAATACAAGCAGCTAGCTGTGTTAGTGTGTATTGGAGCATAGTCATATTTGAGTCTAATCTAAGCGTGGCAAAAATAGTAAGAACTCATTATGTGAGGATAACAAAGACTATTGAGCCGTTTGTATTTGTTCATGTAAAGAACTCCAAAGTTGACAGATTACGCTTTCTATGTAATCAATATGGTACCTCTATTGTACGTACAACATAATGAAGCTAAGAGCCATACAAACCAGCAAGAGAAAATGACAATGACTGCCAAAGTTTAGGCTTTGTTCTTCATATTTTCTTACTATTATTTTTCGCACATCTGCTAGCACAATACTGCAGCTATTATTAAAGCATTGCTGTAGTTTTCTTGTGGCAGTATATGCGATGCTTTCAGTAGAATGTACTCATGCTGTTCTGTTAGATAAACTGGAAGAAGACAATAATAAAAGTTTCCTCACAAGAAGCAGAAGAAATTGAAGTATTACCTCTGTTACATGCAGCAATTAAAGAAAAAAATATAGAACTAATACGCTTTCTACTTGCACGTGATTGTTAAGTTTTGGTTTTTTCTATGTTCTTTTTGTAGACAACCTATTGTCTAACAGGGTACTGTAGGAATCAGGAGTTAATTTTTATGCGAAAAGAAAACGCCATGTAGAAGTCTGCGGTGAAGTAATTATAGATCTGAATGACGACGCACTTGAATGGGCTAAGGAAAGTAAATTTCAATTAGGTATTACTTTGTTGGAAGAACACAATGCAAAGCAGTAACCAAAGTTGTAACCTCTAATCAATAAACACAAAGGAATCATGGAAGACGATAGATTTATTGCTAGCTCTACAATAAGTTTGAGAATTACTCCCTTTTGTAATTAACCCTTAAACATGGACATGCATCAAGAAATGGAATTTGCTATTGCACAGTCCTCCACGGTATTGTGGTAGCCTCGTGCTACTTTGCAAGCTATATACCACTAGCATATCCTTATGGAGTACTTTACGTGTGCATAAGAACAGAAAGTCACGTGCGTACTACAAATCGGTGGCTGTAAAAAAGTAGGCTAAACAAGTCACGTGGCATGATATTTTCAGGATGTCCTACAATCACTGCAGGCTCACAGAAACGTCTTAGCATACAAACAGACAATAGCGGAGTTGGAAACCGCTCTATTGGCTGTAAAAGTTTACGAAGGTCACGACTAAAATAGAATAACAAATGACAATGCGCCAAAGACTAAAGCTGCAGCAATCTGTTTGATGGAATCTCATGGTGTCCATTTAATTGGAAGTAACATTGTAATTTTTTAGTTTAGTTATCTTTCTAGTAGTAGTTATTGTACATTGTGGAATTCTTTTTTTTTCCCCTATACATTAATTAGATATTGTCATTTCAGAAATAATGCATTGGGTAACTCGAGTGAAACAGACAATACACTAATCAAGCATTCACTACAGTGAACATTGTTGTTAAACGACTTTGGATCGAACGATAAATCATCTCAAACGATAAACATTTGAACTTGATTGAAACGATTTCAAATAAAAACACTTGATCTTGAATCTAGTTTTTAACCTTAAGGTAAAAGTCTCAATCAAGACCAAACGTTTATCGATTGAAATCATGTATCTCATCTAACGCAAACGGTTTCAATCAAGATCAAATGTTTTTTTTTTGAAAGCGTGTACCTTATTCACTAGTTGTTTGGCAAAGTTTGATACGGTATAATGTATAGCACTGTCAGTAAATATGGTATTTTGCAACACCTTGCTTTGGTATGTCTGCAAACATTTCATGTACGTTATAAACCTTTACAAAAACAAGAGATAGCAAGCACTATAAATGGACTGCTAGGTCCAATGATTTGGCCTAATCTCTTGACGTTTAGAATGAAAGTAATGAATAGTGTTCTTATTTGAACACTTCCTGTTCGCTGAACATGAAGACATATTACTTAATAATCTGGAACTGATTATATCCCTAAAATTGCCACCTGTAGCACTGAGATTCACGGATTTTATGAGTTTAGAGTTAGAAAAGTTGAGATTTTGATCACGTTCGCTTTAACTTAAGGGAGGCGCTTAAGTTGGTCGGATAATTCACAACAGTATTGTCCGTTTCGCCATTTTAAAGTAATACTACCCTTGCACTCAGTCTGTACCAACGAACACTGACACCCAGGGACATTTTCGACTCTCGCCTATTGTCACTTCTAATTCAAATAATAGCCAACTTTTGTTGAACTCAGTATGTTCAAATTAGCACTTACTCAATGGTAAGAACATTACTCTACTACAAATCAAAGGTATGTTAACAAACAGAAAACAAAATTAATGAAGTCTTGAACTCTACGTTTGCTGACACTACGCGGGTGAGTTTACTTGTATTTGATGTAAAAAAAAAAGAAATGTTGCATTTTACTTTTATTTGTGTGACCCAATATCTACATTCCATGCTTCTGGAGCATGGCTTATGCAAAAGCTATTGCAATCGCCGACTTGAATTCATACTTTGTAGACAAATGTATACTTGCTGTGCAACGTCAATGTTATCCTGAACACTTCCAAAAGAATCACTATCTGAATCATAACCATTTTTTTCAGCACATTTGAATTCTTCCTGTCTTTTTAGTTCTTGTAGAAAGATAACAACACTATTTGATATGTAACGCCTTTGCTTTGGTTGGTCTTTCAAATATGATCTGTAAAAAACCAGTGAGATTAGGTACTATCTAACCAACAATGGGATGAAGTATTAAATGCTCAAAAAAAACGTCAGAAATGCCCACATAAAGAAAGTGGAGATTGTAACTTTAAAAACATGTCCACGGTTTAGAAAAGGATTCACGTGTTGTAGTTATCTTTTCAAAGATATAGGAGTTTTCACAATGCTAGTGTAAACGTCTCAATGTAAAAACAACAGAAACTGGTTTGCTCCAAAAAGCACTTGCCTGAAACAGTCTATGGACAGTAATGTTTCTAGAGCAGTAACCTTAACTATATCCTGATCACTATTCGATAGTACATACTTTATGACAGTGATAATACTGCTTGCATGCTTGATAGCCAGTGTTTGGGATGCCTAAGACAAAAATCTCAATATTATCTTAACTTTAAGATAGTTCAATAGTTCAATGCAAATATAATGGCTAAGTAGCACTATCTAGTATTGTGAAGCTGTAAATAAAGATGATGATGGATGAATGTACCTCTACACCACATTGTATTAGTTTGATAGCTTGGAGTTGTTTTCTGGTGTTGTTCACACATAACTTAAAACACTTTGGGATAATGATACCAAAGAACTCTGGCCATTTTCCATTTGCTAATTCAACCCTTGCAACAGCTTGTAATGGCATAGATTTTGACCTCACATAGTTTGTATCACAATTCCATAAGTATAGATCAACAGTCTTTTAATTAGAGCGTCAGATTGTATTATGTTGTAAAAAGGAAAAAGAAACAACATGTACTTTTTTTTTAATATCTTCCTTGACCTTCTGATCAAGCATGTGCCATTTCATCTAATTAACTATTTAATATGACTAGCATAGTAGTTATTTTAAAGTGTACTGTAGCTTGTATAAGCGAGTTCTTGAAACTGATTGAAGACATTAACATAATTTCTTTGGGTAAGCTGTTGTTCATTGTTAAGCGTAGAAACGCTGTTAAAACCATTCCCTTAGAGAGATAAAAGTTAGTCAGTACTTAATAAATTAATAAGTTGCAGAAAAAGCATTGATGTGCAAGGCTATCAAGGTCCAACAAAAAAAATGGTGGTAAAACACGTGATCTCTACTAAAAGTCACCGCAGAGAAATTGCAAACCACTTTAGTAAACGATATGTGTTACTTGTTGAAGCAACAAAACAGCGTCACAGACAGTTTTTTGGTTACTTTCAACGATTGGCGGTTTTAATCGTACCAATTCTTTGTTTTGGAACTCTTCTAGCTCTCTCATTGCCTGTTGACGAATGTTGTTGTCTTATTACAAGATTATCATCTAAAACATCCAGTAATGCCACGTACCTACATTTACAACCACTTAGTATATTAATAAGTTGTTCATCGCTTACTTCCATTCTTGTACTGCGAAGAAACAGTATACGGCTTAACAAATATGTTAAGTTACTGTTGTCGTACAATGCACATGCCATGACACCCAGCATTCTTTTATATAGTTGCCTTGGCACTGCTTTTCTTTTCACTAATCGATCAATTATTCGTTGGTAGAGGTGGGCATTAATGGATGACAGTTTTAGAGAACTAATCTTGTAAAAAGACAACAACATTAGCTTTCAACACTTCGGTTGCAATGAACAGAGTAGAAATATTTTTGTAACTATTTTTTTTATTGGGGTTACTGTAGCAATCGTTGAAAAGTGGAACCAAAAAAAGACTGTGACGCTGTTTTAGAATTAACACTTGATTCATATCGGCTACTAAAGTTTGTTAACATATTTCTCTGGCGGTGACTTTTAGTAGAGATCACGTGTTTTACCAACATTTTTTTTGTTGGACCTTGATAGCCTTGCACATCAATGCTTTTTCTGCAACTTATTAATTTATTAAGTACTGACTAACTTTTATCTCTCTAAGGGAATGGTTTTAACAGCGTTTCTACGCTTAACAATGAACAACAGCTTACCCAAAGAAATTATGTTAATGTCTTCAATCAGTTTCAAGAACTCGCTTATACAAGCTACAGTACACTTTAAAATAACTACTATGCTAGTCATATTAAATAGTTAATTAGATGAAATGGCACATGCTTGATCAGAAGGTCAAGGAAGATATAAAAAAAAAAGTACATGTTGTTTCTTTTTCCTTTTTACAACATAATACAATCTGACGCTCTAATTAAAAGACTGTTGATCTATACTTATGGAATTGTGATACAAACTATGTGAGGTCAAAATCTATGCCATTACAAGCTGTTGCAAGGGTTGAATTAGCAAATGGAAAATGGCCAGAGTTCTTTGGTATCATTATCCCAAAGTGTTTTAAGTTATGTGTGAACAACACCAGAAAACAACTCCAAGCTATCAAACTAATACAATGTGGTGTAGAGGTACATTCATCCATCATCATCTTTATTTACAGCTTCACAATACTAGATAGTGCTACTTAGCCATTATATTTGCATTGAACTATTGAACTATCTTAAAGTTAAGATAATATTGAGATTTTTGTCTTAGGCATCCCAAACACTGGCTATCAAGCATGCAAGCAGTATTATCACTGTCATAAAGTATGTACTATCGAATAGTGATCAGGATATAGTTAAGGTTACTGCTCTAGAAACATTACTGTCCATAGACTGTTTCAGGCAAGTGTTTTGGAGCAAACCAGTTTCTGTTGTTTTTACATTGAGACGTTTACACTAGCATTGTGAAAACTCCTATATCTTTGAAAAGATAACTACAACACGTGAATCCTTTTCTAAACCGTGGACATGTTTTTAAAGTTACAATCTCCACTTTCTTTATGTGGGCATTTCTGACGTTTTTTTTGAGCATTTAATACTTCATCCCATTGTTGGTTAGATAGTACCTAATCTCACTGGTTTTTTACAGATCATATTTGAAAGACCAACCAAAGCAAAGGCGTTACATATCAAATAGTGTTGTTATCTTTCTACAAGAACTAAAAAGACAGGAAGAATTCAAATGTGCTGAAAAAAATGGTTATGATTCAGATAGTGATTCTTTTGGAAGTGTTCAGGATAACATTGACGTTGCACAGCAAGTATACATTTGTCTACAAAGTATGAATTCAAGTCGGCGATTGCAATAGCTTTTGCATAAGCCATGCTCCAGAAGCATGGAATGTAGATATTGGGTCACACAAATAAAAGTAAAATGCAACATTTCTTTTTTTTTTACATCAAATACAAGTAAACTCACCCGCGTAGTGTCAGCAAACGTAGAGTTCAAGACTTCATTAATTTTGTTTTCTGTTTGTTAACATACCTTTGATTTGTAGTAGAGTAATGTTCTTACCATTGAGTAAGTGCTAATTTGAACATACTGAGTTCAACAAAAGTTGGCTATTATTTGAATTAGAAGTGACAATAGGCGAGAGTCGAAAATGTCCCTGGGTGTCAGTGTTCGTTGGTACAGACTGAGTGCAAGGGTAGTATTACTTTAAAATGGCGAAACGGACAATACTGTTGTGAATTATCCGACCAACTTAAGCGCCTCCCTTAAGTTAAAGCGAACGTGATCAAAATCTCAACTTTTCTAACTCTAAACTCATAAAATCCGTGAATCTCAGTGCTACAGGTGGCAATTTTAGGGATATAACCAGTTCCAGATTATTAAGTAATATGTCTTCATGTTCAGCGAACAGGAAGTGTTCAAATAAGAACACTATTCATTACTTTCATTCTAAACGTCAAGAGATTAGGCCAAATCATTGGACCTAGCAGTCCATTTATAGTGCTTGCTATCTCTTGTTTTTGTAAAGGTTTATAACGTACATGAAATGTTTGCAGACATACCAAAGCAAGGTGTTGCAAAATACCATATTTACTGACAGTGCTATACATTATACCGTATCAAACTTTGCCAAACAACTAGTGAATAAGGTACACGCTTTCAAAAAAAAAACATTTGATCTTGATTGAAACCGTTTGCGCTAGATGAGATACATGATTTCAATCGAGAAACGTTTGGTCTTGATTGAGACTTTTACCTTAAGGTTAAAAACTAGATTCAAGATCAAGTGTTTTTATTTGAAATCGTTTCAATCAAGTTCAAATTTTTATCGTTTGAGATGATTTATCGTTCGATCCAAAGTCGTTTAACAACAATGTTCACTGTAGTGAATGGTTGATTAGTGTATTGTTTGTTTCACTCGAGTTACCTAATGCATTATTTCTGAAATGACAATATCTAATTAATGTATAGGGGAAAAAAAAAGAATTCCACAATGTGTACAATAACTACTACTAGAAAGATAACTAAACTAAAAAATTACAATGTTACTTCCAATTAAATGGACACCATGAGATTCCATCAAACAGATTGCTGCAGCTTTAGTCTTTGGCGCATTGTCATTTGTTATTCTATTTTAGTCGTGACCTTCGTAAACTTTTACAGCCAATAGAGCGGTTTCCAACTCCGCTATTGTCTGTTTGTATGCTAAGACGTTTCTGTGAGCCTGCAGTGATTGTAGGACATCCTGAAAATATCATGCCACGTGACTTGTTTAGCCTACTTTTTTACAGCCACGATTTGTAGTACGCACGTGACTTTCTGTTCTTATGCACACGTAAAGTACTCCATAAGGATATGCTAGTGGTATATAGCTTGCAAAGTAGCACGAGGCTACCACAATACCGTGGAGGACTGTGCAATAGCAAATTCCATTTCTTGATGCATGTCCATGTTTAAGGGTTAATTACAAAAGGGAGTAATTCTCAAACTTATTGTAGAGCTAGCAATAAATCTATCGTCTTCCATGATTCCTTTGTGTTTATTGATTAGAGGTTACAACTTTGGTTACTGCTTTGCATTGTGTTCTTCCAACAAAGTAATACCTAATTGAAATTTACTTTCCTTAGCCCATTCAAGTGCGTCGTCATTCAGATCTATAATTACTTCACCGCAGACTTCTACATGGCGTTTTCTTTTCGCATAAAAATTAACTCCTGATTCCTACAGTACCCTGTTAGACAATAGGTGTCTACAAAAAGAACATAGAAAAAACCAAAACTTAACAATCACGTGCAAGTAGAAAGCGTATTAGTTCTATATTTTTTCTTTAATTGCTGCATGTAACAGAGGTAATACTTCAATTTCTTCTGCTTCTTGTGAGGAAACTTTTATTATTGTCTTCTTCCAGTTTATCTAACAGAACAGCATGAGTACATTCTACTGAAAGCATCGCATATACTGCCACAAGAAAACTACAGCAATGCTTTAATAATAGCTGCAGTATTGTGCTAGCAGATGTGCGAAAAATAATAGTAAGAAAATATGAAGAACAAAGCCTAAACTTTGGCAGTCATTGTCATTTTCTCTTGCTGGTTTGTATGGCTCTTAGCTTCATTATGTTGTACGTACAATAGAGGTACCATATTGATTACATAGAAAGCGTAATCT
>JALMLS010000066.1:0-26628 GCA_038496445.1 Trichosphaerium sp. ATCC 40318 | reverse complement strand
ATCAACGCGTTAGACCATCTCCTATTCACTTAACTCTTTTTTAGGCATGCAAACGCCAAATGGGACTACAAAACTGTACGTAATTCTCTTTTCCGTTTTTATCGCTTTTACGGCGTCTACAACTCTAAAAAAAAGCAACAGCGCGAAAAAAACCAACGGTTAGTTTTTTATTTTGTGTTCGAAACAAACTGTACACCATTTCTTCTACTTTTTCATT
Organism: Trichosphaerium sp. ATCC 40318; assembly: GCA_038496445.1. NCBI lineage: Eukaryota > Discosea > Flabellinia > Trichosidae > Trichosphaerium > Trichosphaerium sp. ATCC 40318. The sequence continues at coordinate 26,411 of JALMLS010000066.1, read as the reverse complement.
TCAGCGCTCTTGGCCGTTTTCAACGCCTTTTCATCAAATTTACACACAATAGGCTAAAAATTATTTCTGTTTTAGATTTTACAGGCGTGAGTTTAATCGCTACACAAGACCCTGTAATCAACAGCGCCAACTCAATCGCAGAAAAAGATGCTTTGCTGTTGCCCATGGACATTGTACGATTAGAGGGCTTCATAACGTCCAGAGATGTCCTGTCCCCAAAAACAGTAATACTTTGTTGCCTAACTCACAGAAGGTTGGTTGGCCCTTTATCAGTTCAGACCTAGTTAGACGAAGGTTCAGTTGTACGTACAGTTTATTTTCCTTCTTCTTTTTTGTTTCATGCGTTATTACAATTACACATTTCTGCTGTGCTTGCAGCTGTAGTTAGCGTGACATTGATTATCTCTCTGTTGCACGTTGCCTCACTGATTATTCTTTGGGGTTGAATCTACGCTGTGTTGCTTGTAATGGCTTGAGTGTTTTGTTTTGAATTGCCTTTTGGATGTCACCCAACTACATTGAGCAGGACATTGATCATCTCTGTCCTGTGTTGTGCCCATTGATCATCCTCTGGGACTGAACGTGTTCGTCTGTGGTGGCGTTGCATTGGATAATTCAATTCATTTTTCATTTCTCTTTTTTTTTTATCCTCCTTTCTTGCAACTACCCTTTGAGCGTCGCCCAAACAACTCTGAGCAAGACACTGATCATCTCTGTCCTGTGTTGTGCCCATTGATCATCCTCTGGGACTGAACGTGTTCGTTGTGGTGCCGTTGTAGAGTATTTTTCAAGTTGGCAACATCATTTCTTGTTTTATTTTGCGTTTTCTTCTATTGTATTTCACCTACCGCTTTCTTATTTACTTTATAGTCCTCTGCAACAATTTAAAGACCAATTGGAAGCTATAAACCCCTCATCACCGACCTCACTGTTGAAAAGCCATAAGCGACGTTTGTTTTTGTGACACACAGATATGCCTTTGGAAAGTGCAGTAATAGAAGAGTTGATGATACCGATGAAAGCAGAGCAAAAACAGTTATACACCAAACATTGGTACGGTAGATGTATCTCCTGTAGCCACGGTGCTTATTGTTTGAGGTAGAGCCAACATTTGGACTTTTTATATGCCAATTACAACGCTTGCCTCTACAGTCAGATCCAGTTAATTTGTGTTCACATTTTTTGTAAATCGCTTTGCCGATTGCTAAAGTGTTATAACAGAGCACTTACTGTAGTTTAACATTCTATTCCCAGAACGACATGTGATAGAACAAGTACATTCATTCCATTCTGTGGAGCCTCATACAAATTCCTCTACAGCACTGGGTTTATGGCGGCAGAAAAGTAAGGTTAAGCTAACGCTAATAAAACTGACAAGATGCTAAGTTACTTATTTAACACTTAGAACTGAAGAATAGAGCCATTCGTTCTACAGATACATTTACACATGATAAAGCATTAATATGACAGGTGTGAACCACATACAACAGTTGTCCCTACTTGTGCTCTCCTTCTCGCTTATCATTGATATAACAACATTGTTCTTGCAAATGGCCATTGTCATTCCAATACTTGTACTCTCCCTGCCGCTCGCCATTGATGTAATAGCATTGTTCTTTCAATTGGCCATTTTCATACCAATACTTGTACTCTCCTTGCCGCTTACCATTGATGTAATAGCATTGTTCTTTCAATTGACAATTATCAGTAGTGAAAGGCATATCATTGTTGTAGTAAAACAGTTTCCTATGGTACCAACATTTGTATTCTCCTTCCCGAATATCATTGATGTAATAACATTGTTCTTTCAATTGGCCAATATAATACCAATACTTGAACTCCCCATACAACTTATCATTGATGTAATAACACTGTTTCTTACGCTGCCCATTTGAATACCAACACTTGTACTCGCCTTCTAGCTTATCATTGACAAAATGGTACTGCTCTTGCAATTGGCCAACAAAACTCCACCTACTATACTCTCCTTCTTGCTTATCATTAGAGTAGTAGCACCGCTTCTTCGATAGGCCTAAGCCAAACCACGTGCGCACTCCTTCCAATTTACCATTTATGTATTGGTGCTCGCTATCTAAATCACCGTTTATTCCCCACTCTGTGCGTGTTCCATGACGCAGACCGTGCCTGAAATACTCTCGTACTTTCAGTTGACAGCTATAATTATAGTGATATTGTACCCACTTTCCATGTTTTTCCAGGGCGCTGTCAAACCTTGTCAATGCTGTGTACCTTGATAAAAGCGGCCACTTGACATAAACTTCAAAGTCTAAATCTAAAATATCAAGTTGCAGCTCAACTGGGAGGTACGATATACCACAATGATCCACTTTTTTGGTATAACTCTGATATGTCACTAGTGTGATAGACGTAACTACCTTGTGTGTTAATTCCATTTGGTTTTATATTCAAATAGCCCTTTATCATTCATTGATTATTAGCAGCGTAGTAATGACATGCTGTTAAAGAGCGTTAATATAAATTCTTTGAATATAACCTAAATAACACAATCACGTGTACAGCTTATTGTTGACCCTTGCTAAGTCGTTTCGGATAATCTTAGTTGAGCACCATGTGCGTTTTACGATAAGTTGTGCGTTCAGTCAATCAAGGTCATACTGTAATTGTTGAGTTCTTGACTAAACGTGATTCTGTGCTTGATTTAATGCACTGGATACCTAACATTTTAGGTCTTCACGAAGAACAATATTGTTTACGTTAATTTGTGATTGTTTTTTTCATTACACTTGAATGAAATTATTACGCCTTCCATTGGCGCTTGGTCTTTGACAGCAAGTGAAAGTGGAGAAAAGAGATGTTTTTATTAACGTAAAAAATACAGAAAAGAAACAATCAAAAATGTGAACAACTGCAAAGCTTTGCTGACTCATAAAATTTCAACCTGAGTATTTATTTTGCCACGTGCTTAGAGTAGCAAGAAACGAAACAGTAGCACCAGATACAAAACATTCAGAACCGAATATCCACGCTACTGCAAAAGCACACTGAAGTTGTACGCCAACTACAATGAAACATGAACCAATCATATACCTTGAACAACATTAATGAAAAGCGGTATCTCTTACATCGAGATGTGTTGCTAATAACATATAGAGTACCAGAGGAAGGTATATTACTCCGAGTGACAAACATTGAAGGTAATTAAACCTTATTGTATTACTATTCACTTCGCTTACCACAGATTGCCTCGCTGATAATCACACGTTTGCACCTTTGTTCATTCCAAGTATTGATCTCACTGTTTAAACTGATACGAGCGATTCTCTAACGTTTGCTATGCTTCACAAAACCGAAATGGACTTTGCTGTTACATTCTTTAACATAAATCTAGCAGCGCAGGTGCCATATCAATCTTTCTATAATCCGCGCTCACATGCTTCTTGGAACATTTCAGTCAATTCAACAGTTGTGGTTCCAAATGTAGACTATGGCACTGTGAAATCATACACATTCCTCTCAAGATTAGGTACGACAAAACTATGATTTAGGCTCTAACGATAACATGTGTCATTGAATCAGATATTATCATCACTCCTGATACCAATGTGACTGTAAGTGCCTACAGTGATCAATATACTTGCTAGGGCAATTTCATTCAACTGTCTACAACCGACTAGCCTGAAATATGGTTAGAAAGTAGTAAGAGCTTGATAGGATCGTTGCTTTAAATGTTGGTGTGTACGCGCTAACAGTCTTGACCAAATAGTCATATCAACACGTGAACAATCTCAACACATAGAAATATATGAAGAACAAACAGATGTTTAGTTATGTTGTGTGTATTATGATGTACTCAATCGTATTATCAATACCTGGTAATGAAACTAATATAGTTAGACATAGATACTGATTTATTTTATTTTGTAGCAGCGTTCGCGTCAACACCGCCGTTAGATGAGTTTTTTGAGTCGCGTCAGATATTACAAGGTCCTGGAATATCGTCAATCGGTGTATCGAATATGGGCTGTTTAGAAACACGTGACACCACATACTATATCTTCGCAGCGAACGCAGGTGCACCTGAAATAAAAATTACACTCTAAATATTACACTCTTTTTACCTGCTTTGTAGTGTTTGCTATTCCCGGTATAACTATATCAGTGACTACCATTGATGGTACGCAAAGAGTATGTTTTATTTTTACTTATCTATCGGCAATAGATTGGCTTGCTGGCAACCAAACGTTCACGCCTTTCTTCATTCCAGGCGTTAGAGAACCCAAGTTAACCAATGCTGTCGACCTAAACGATTATCCAAGCTTTGTTGTGATGCATAGAAACGAAACTAGCTTTGGGGCAATGTTCTTGAGCCTAGATGTGCCAGCGAAGGTTCCAAGAAATTCCTTTCTTCGCGTCACTTGTTGACAGGGTTTTTATTTTAGTCGATTTTGATAAATTCTACCGTTTCATTTGAAGGTCAAGCAGATTTTGCAACATCATACACATTCGTGTCGAATACAGGTGCAAATCTAAACAATAGATGTTGAAGATGACAAGGTTTAGGTCGATATTTTGTTCATTTTATTAACACAGAGGAGAGTACAGAAAAGATGTTTGAGATTCATCAATACAAAGAACCAACACTCATTCGCGGCACACTATCTTGTCAAGTGTTCAATCCACTTACTTAATGTAGATGGAAATAATACAGCATTAGATTCGACATTCTCAATCGTCAAACTAATACAAACTTACTTATATCTATATCAGATGCGCGCTTATGAAAATAATGTGACACTTCAAATCTTTAATACATCTGGGCAAAGCGTTGTACGTTCTTATATTTGACAAAATAGTACTAATGAGTTCAGCTTAGGGAGGGGGACGCAACTATTTTCGATATGTTCAAAACAGGAATAGCATCCATTAAAATCGTTGAGTTTAATTCAGATGCTTCTGCTGTTTTGCAAATACTCCTAGAAACAGGAATTTCTGTTACAACACAATTCAAACTTGCAACGTTTGGAATAGGACTGACAGAAATATTGGCAATTGCACCCGTAGACGAGGTCGAATATTGTGCACCTGTTGATGAAGCACCTGCAACAGCTGTAAACACTCAAGATATATCACAAGTATCTCCTTTCATCTATATTCACTTCAACGGAAGTACAAGTACAGTATCATTTTCCTCAAGTCCACAAATGGTATTGCTAATACGTAAACTTTTGGAGTTAACATGTTATGTAGAATAACACATTACAGAAGGAAATAACAACTCAAAATGGTAATCTAACAGTAATCCAAGGCATCCTTGACAAACAATACTGCCTTCTTGTTGTACGTCGTTTACTTTTTCTTCCATTGTTATTAACTTTCAAAATCAAAGGTATTGCTATCATCAGAAACAAACCAATACACTGCCTTTATTCAATCACGTGATTATTTATTTAATTGTTGTACGTAACTTTCAGGCAGTTCAGTATTAATTATTATCAAAGCCACGATTAGCACTTCGCCACCAACAATGTTTCCATCAGTGCCAACATCTATTCCGTCGGTTCATAGTGCTCCTTCTACCCTTACGCCTGTATCTCCATCTATGTATCCGTCAGCGCCAAGCTCTTTTCCGTCATTTCATATTGCTCCTTCCATGCTTACGCCCATGTCTTCAAACACAACATTTGTTTGTGTGAATAGCTCTTGTCTTAAATGTGACTCAATGACAACTTGTGTGGTTGATTCAGATATTATTATCACTCCTGATACCATTGTGACTGTAAGTGCGCCTACTGTGATCGAAGGCGATTTCACAAACAAAGGTGAAGTGATTCTAGTATTCGATGATGAAACAACTCCCATTCTTACTGTAAAAGGTATATTATTGTAAAGTATTGTAATCTATTACAATGTAATCAATGTATTTAGGATGCTTAGTGATACTACCAAATAGTTCATTTGTGATTGATGTATCAGGAGTGGACACATCATCTGATAAAGAGATCAATGCTATTTCATCACCTTGTATAAATGGGACTGTTCAAGTAATCACTCGTGATTGTGTTGATCATGAACAACAACTTTTGTCAACTGGGCTTGTATTGCTTATCATAGCAGGAGAATGCTCCAGTGATAGCACCACAATAGCAATATCACTTGGAGTAACATTTGGATTCTTATTGGTAAGTTGTCTTTGTAACTCGTTGGAAACATTTCTACTTACTTGTCATTGTAAAAGATTTTGGCAGTGATAATCGTAGCTGTGTTTGTCTTTCGACCTCTAAGAAAGGTAATTGTACCTTGGTCTCTCAGAAAACCAAAAGAACAGCTTGCCATGAACCAAGTAAATAACTCAGCCTTATAACATTTCGTTTCAAAAATAATAAAAGCTACAACCTGTGACAGCAGTTTTACCACAATAAACTCACAGCTTTTCTCTTTATTTGCCTACAATAATTATGCCTGTATAATAAACAAGGTAAACTTCAAAGTCTAAATCTAAATTGCAGCTCAAGTGGAAGGCACAATAACAACAAATTTCCCATTTACAATGTCAAGGGGTATCATTGAATACACTATCTCTTTGGGTGTTTTTTGAACATAGCTTAGATGTAATCACGTGTACCGTTTTTTTCTCATGAATACCGAAATAAAATGTGAAGTTCTTGTGCATGGTTTTCTCTTATCGAATTTAAACTGTACAAACAAGGCTCAAGGCAAATGGTAAACGGTATTGTAATTATGCCGTATTTGATGTTAGTGTTACCTAGTAAGCTTTGAACGCACTGAATATTTGAAAAAGCTTTTTTTTTTAGTCGTACTAGCTCAGCAGTTTCCCATAGATGAATTCTTTAATTCAACTGGCGTGCTAGAAGGACCTAACATAACACAGCTCGCACTAGCCAATATAGGTGCTTTAGAAACACGTGATACAACGTATTATATCATTGCTGCTAACGCGAGTGCGTCACAATCTTTTTAATTTTACAAATATCTAAATTATTAACGATATTGAGATAGATTCAAATGGCACAAGCGGTGTAATTGTACAAGTGACAACAATCAATGGTAAGGAATACAATCTTTAAATTTGAAGCTTTTGTGCGTAGCAAGTGAAAAAATCTGTACATTCTTGGTTTTCTGCAACTTGCTTGCGACGGACACCACATTTATATCTAACAACCATTAGATTGGATTGCTGGAAACCTAACATTCAAGCCTTTGTTCATTCCACAAACGAGAGATCCAAAACTGACCACTTCTATTTCTATTAACGGTTCTACAACGTTTGCTATGATGCACAAACCTATGTCCGCATTTAGTGTATCGTTCCTTCATCTTAATCTATCAACAAAGGTGCTAGCCACAATTTTCCAAATCGCTTTTTACTAATATCACGTGCAAGGTTGTTTCAGTTTCGCAAACCTATTCATTTGCTGTTATAATAGAGTCTGGGGGCGTAAGCAGGCATACATTTACATCACACGAGGGTACAATATGTGTATGTAAAGAGAACAAATCTGATTATTTGGTAGGCAAATATTATGTTTTTTGTTTTTTCAATGAACAAGAAGGTCTTGCGGAAACATTCGAGCTTGAAGAACATTGCAATCCAAAACTCACTAGCAGTAATTTGTTCCTAAATTAATAATTTTTTTTTCAAACTGATAAGCTTAGGTGTAAATCTATTTGTTTCTGATGCTTTGTTCGAAGTTATTGGACCAAATTGTTTTTTACATGCCTGGTTCGACAACTTGAATATGATTTCCTTCACTTTCTTTGATACATCTTTGAATACTGTACGCTTGTCAACGTTATTAAATGTGACTAATTTCCAAAAATACAAGACCACCAAACAAAAAGTGTTCAATGAAACAGCACCTGAGGAAATAACAGATATTGAGTATCTTGAATACAACTCATTCACTGCCTCTTTGGTAATCCAGCTACATTTGCAAAATACGACTATTTTAAAGGCGCTATTCGAAATGGACATACAATAACATTGTAAACATGCGAAATTCGCAGAGAGTCATCACGTGATATTCGAAAATGGAGAAGCAACAGCAGTAAACACTTATGATAAATCAGCTATTTCTCCATTTGTTTATATGCACTATGATCCATTTCCTAACACTACTGTGGCGTTTTCTTCATCTCCGCGATTGGTACGACCATAACACGATAACAGAGTTTTACCTAAGCCATAGGATAACCTGGTAAAGAAGGATTTGCCTGCGCACCCTTTTTTTGCTCAAAAAGTTCAAGGTATCCTTGATAGACAGCACTGCATTCTTGTTGTACGTTTAGCTTTGCTACGTGCTAGTTACAACAATCTTTTAACGATATTATTCAAGGTACTAATTGGAAATCATGACGACCAATTCAGTGCCAATATACAACCCATCATTGCTCCCACTGGTTCAGTAATCACGTAGCCATCACTCCCTCAAAAACAAAGTACTCACAACAAAACACTTCAATGTACAAATAGCTCTTATCTACAATGTGACTCAATGACAACATGTGTGAATCAGGTGTACTAATCACTCCTGATATCATTACAACTATAAAAGCACCTACAGTGATAGATGGCGATTTCACAAACAAAGGTGAAGTGATTCTAGTATTCGATGATGAAACAACTCCCATTCTTACTGTAAAAGGTATATTATTGTAAAGTATTGTAATCTATTACAATGTAATAAATGTATTTAGGATGCTTAGTGATACTACCAAATAGTTCATTTGTGATTGATGTATCAGGAGTGGACACATCATCTGATAAAGAGATCAATGCTATTTCATCACCTTGTATAAATGGGACTGTTCAAGTCATCACATACAATTGTGTTGATCACGAACAGCAATTTTCAACAACAGGACTTGTTTTATTTTTAACCATAGGTGCATGTTCAACTAAAAATAGTACAAGTAGTACTATGGCAATATCACTTGGTGTAACATTTGGTTTCTTATTGGTAAGTAAGACTGATCACTTATTTACTATCTTAACATTGTTGGATTAGATATGTGTTGCTTTCATCATTTCTGTAATTGTGGTCAAACCTTTCCAAAAGGCAATTGTACCTTGGTCTCTAAGCAAAAATGAATTAGCAGCTATGAGTCAAGTAACCCAATCAAAAACTGTTTAACAAACGAACAAACCAATATCTGTTTTTTTCAAATATAAACGTTTGTATGATCTATGAATTGAACACAGTTGCTACGGTAGCAGAGTAATGACAGATGAGTGACACTGGTGTTCTGTTTTATTTCTCAAGTCTTGGTGTTCCCCCAAATAAAACAACATCATTCAACTCTTTTTGGCATCAACTTACACACAGGTTTAAATGTTAACCATCGCCGTTGCTATACTGTACTCGCTTTTATTTCTACCAGGTACTCAAGTAGAATTATTGTTTAAACGGTTATTTATTTATGCATGTTAGTTGTATTCAGCCCTGCGCCACCTTTGGATCAGTTTTTTAGTTCACGTGGGATACTTGAAGGAGTTGAAATATCTTCAATTGGAACAACAACTATGAGCGCTTTAGAAGCATACAACACTACTTTTTACATCTTCGCAGCTAATGCAGGTGGTTAGCGTCGTTTGGTTTCATATTGACTTATTTGATAGACAAAGCATCTGTTCCTGGTGTAATTGTTACAGTGACAACGCTAGATGGTACGCAATCTTCGTTATATCTCGGTGAACATTAGAGATCCAAAGTTAACCAAAGATGTGCACATAAGCGATTCGCCAGTATTCGCTATGATGCATAGAAACGGAAACGATACAAGCTTTGGTGTAACATTCGTGAGCCTTAATCTCTCTACAGAGGTAAGATAACGTTTAGTATTGCTTCTAATATCACGTGCGTTTTATCAAGGAGTTATCAATAACATCGAGTCATTCATTTCCGATTACTCTATCTCAGAGTATTGTACTAATATCATATACATTCGTATCATATGAGGGTACGAGATTTGCACTACAAAATGTTAACGGCTGTTAGATACGTACTACGTTTCATTCTTCACGCTTCGCAGTAGAACTAGTCATAGCGAAAGAGCAACGTTCGAGTTTCAACAAGACCAAAGCCCCAAACGTACGCCATTGAATGTCTATGTCGTGAATGTTGTCATGACATATTGTAGGGATATCGGGTTTTTTGTATAGTAGTCTAATTGTAACAGATTTCGACTTTGCAGTTGCTCACAATACAACTTTGTTGCTTGCACGTAGTATTAACGCAACTCTATTCTTGCGAATCACTTATTTTGACACTGAAAAGAACGGAATTCTTGAGTTAGAAGGAGTAAGTTTGTGTTGTAAAAACTGTTCATAACGTAACCTTAAACTGAAGGACAGTGCTTTTGTTCATACAGCGCCAATCAGAAACATAAATAGTGTAGAATACAATCTATTCAAAAACTCTTTGGTGGTGCAGATAGAGCTAGAAACAGGGGTGGCCATTACTACTTCTCACAAGTTGGTAGGTAATTGCAATCACAACTTAGGCTTCAGAACAGGAAAAATCACAGCAGATGTTGTGCGACAATTTCAGGTATCGTTTGATGCCGCCCCTGTAGCAGTTATAAACGCTCATGGCTCAGGTTACACTCCATTTGTGTTTGTATTCTTTGACAACAACACAACTGATTTCATGTTGTCTTCCTCCCCACAATTGGTATTTCAATGACAGTACACGTGATAAATAATTATTTACAAGATACAGGGAAACGCTGTTGAGAAAATAGTGAGAACTACCCAAATAAACAGCCCGTTTTCACCAGGGGAGATTCAAGGCATTCTGGATGAACAACACTGTCTTTTTTTAGTATGTTATTCGTTTTTAACTCGTCTTAAACTTATGTAGGTGTTACTGGCATCAGAGAATGATCAATATAGCGCATTCATAAATGCATCAGACTTCGCTGATTGTAGTTGTATGTAGTAGTTAAAAAACAGATAGTTTACTCCTTTACTAGCAAGAACTATAGAGTGTACGGATAGTTGTTGTATTCAATGCGATCCAATGGAACCAGTATGTGTGATAGAAGCTAATGTTATCGTACTTAATGATGCCATTGTAACTATTCAATCGCCTACAGTAATCAAAGGTGACTTCACAAACAACGGCGAAGTAATTCTAAAAGTTGAAGACAACGAGGGCGCCACTCTTACTGTTGAAGGTATTAGAGACCAACTGTAACTAGTTAACCGTTTTTTTAGGGTGCCTTGAGATACAACCAAATACTTTATTTGTTATTGATGTATCAAGAGTGAACGCATCATCTGACAAAGTGAATAATGCTATTTCATCACCTTGTATTAACGGCATTGTTCAAGTAATAACCAGTGATTGTGTTGACCATGAACAACAACGCTCTAACAATGGCATTGACTTGTTTTTAATCAAACGCAAATGTACACGTGATAGCAATAGTTTAGCAATTGTACTTGGAGTAATGTTTGGTTTCCTAGTAGTAATACAACTTCTCTATTTTTGTACTTGCTAATGTTGTGCTTAGCTATTTGTTGTTTTAATCATATTTGTATTTGTATTCGGGCCTCTACGTCAAGCTATTGTGCCATGGTCTCTCCGAAGTTTAAGAAGAGATGTAAAAGTAGTACCAGTGAATTGATATCAAAGGAAAGTTGTAGCTAAATAAAATGCTTGGTATTTGAAATAGGTCACAACATTCTAAGAATACTTATTGGCTTACGGGGTTCTGCTTCTAAGGATTACCCTAGGCAGTGAGAAGGAAGATACAGTGAACTGAGTAACAATAAGAAGTGTACGTTTTAGTCAAGTGCGCCATGAATCAATGCTGTTTGTATTCAGTACCAGCCTGTTCTTTCCAAAGTATTCTTTCACGTTTTGATTTATCAATCAAACAATCAATCACCAAGTATTTTCTGCTCATTAGCCAAGTATCAATAATCTTGCTGTTAGTTGTGGCACCCAATCCGCCCCATTTCTAACCTTGATATGTTTAACGTCGTCATATAATAATGCACAACCCTTTCTACGACCTTCAGGCTACCTCTGCTTTGTTGGATGTACTTAATAACTTCAGCCAACTCGGTTTGTCAGATTGTGCACGTGGAAAACTAGTATTGACCAACTAGCGAATACGTTTTATCTTCGCGTGAACAAGTTAAAATTGAATATGTTTAGTACACTAGGACTCTATTTAACCGTAACTACTTCATTAATATGGGTAACTGGTAAGAAAAAACAATTTGTTTCTAGTTTTATTTTTTTATAGTGTTCGCGCGTGGGGCGCTAGAAGATGAATTTTTTGACTCCAATTGGGTGATGGAAACTAAACACACAATGAGAGAAAATGGAACGACAGAAATAGGATCAATACGAACAGCGGACGCTACTTATGTCATCTTTGTGTCACGTGCTAGTAAACGACACTTTTTTTGAAAACAATTTTGTTTTTAACAACACTGTAGCAAATAATGTAACATTGGATGTTGGAGTCAGTATAGCGGTAACCACCATACAAGGTAATGGTTCAATAATCACTTTTAATCGGTACTAACGTTTTGAAAAGATTGGCGTGCTGGAAGTCGAACTTTTGAACCATTGTTTGTAGCGAATGCTTCAGATGCGAAAGTCCCAACTTTATCAAATTTAGTACACCAACCTGAATTTGTTTCGGTGTACAAAAATATAGACGGAAGTTTGCGAGTATTGTTTTTGCGTTTGGACATAAGTACAAAGGTAGGTGAGAAGAATACGGAAACCCAACCTTACCTTTTTGTGAAAAGACAATTGAAGTTACCAACGACACTCTATTTCAAGAAGAAATGGCTAACTCGTTAGACGCTTCAAGAAACTCAATTGTAGAATGTGCGACATACACATTCATTGTTAGCGCTAACTCCTCTTTTTAGATAAAGTGAACAAATACTTGCTTCATTGTTTTGTAAAGTTAGGACCTTCTTACACTTACATTCTTGAAAATGGATTGGACCCTGTGTTGATTGGATGTGCGATTCATTGTTGTTACTTTATTATATCACTGACACATTTTTTAAAGTTGATAATACAAGTATTGTTGATAGTTCACTTGTATTCGTTAATCAAAGCTGTTTTGTGGTTGCATCACTCCGCAATCTGCATAGAAATGTGAAATTCACATACTGGAATAGCTCCCTTCCTGTACAGTTTATTATACAACCTCTCTTATTCACACTTGTTTTAGGCGGTTGAACATGATGCACTAGCTGTTTTAGAATCAGTACAGAGAGTATATTTGAGATACAACTTGGATCAAAATGTTCTTCATTTGCAAGTGGATGATTTGAATTACACTTACTCAGCCATAATCACATCTACATGTGGATCAATAACGTTAGTGCAGTCTGATTTTTTCAACAGTGCTCCTGAATTATCTGCCATAAGCGTTGGATCTTCTACAACCTCTCCATTTGTCTTTCTGTATTTCTACCCAAATACAACACAAAATATTAAGTATTCATCAAATGTTACCTTGGTACGTCAACAGTCTTACCTTATTGGATTCCCAGTAATGTTCTTAAAGGAAACAGTCATTGAGAAACAGTTATCAATGAACTTGCCTAAATATGCTATTAGTGGTATTATTGACAAACATAGTTGTGTTCTGTTTGTACGTTTTCGATGAATGCAAAGCATTTGTAACAATAGATACATAGATATTGGCGTCAGCAGAGAATATGCAATACAATGCCTTCATTAAACCTCAGGATCGTCTATTCGATTGTATACGTGAGTATCTATTCCATAACTTAGTACTTATTAATGTTCTAGCAATTACTCCAGCACCTACAAGCTCAAGAATTGTAAACAACACCTTAGAGTGTATGAATAGCACTTGCCTTCAGTGTCTTAGAACAGAATGTACATACAATAGGAGTATATATATACCTAGCACTGTTGCTGTACGCATAACTGAGCCTACAGTGATTGAAGGTGATTTCACAAACAATGGCGATGTGATTCTAGTGGTTGACGATGAAACTACCACACTTTCTGTGAAAGGTAATGATATCATCTACAACGTAGAGTTATTGTATTGACTATAACTTTAGGATGCTTGGTGATATTGTCTAATAGTTCATTTATTGTTGACATATCCGGTGTTGACACATCATCTGAGCAAGTAATCAATGTTATTTCATCACCTTGTATAAATGGCGATGTTCAAGTAGTAGCCAGCGATTGTGTTGATCATGAACAGCAACGCTCTCCTACAGGTCTTGATTTGTTAGCTATCATCAGTGAATGTCCTGGCGATAATACTGTAGCAATAGTACTTGGTGTAACTGGTGGATTCTTGTTTGTAAGATCCACTTGGTTTCTTTGCATTTACTCATTTTCTACTAGATTTTTGTAGCATTCATGATATCTGTATTTGTCATCAAACCTCTCAGAACAGCTATAGTACCTTGGTCAATAAGAAATATAGCAAAAGAAGCAAAAATAACGCCAATGAATTGAATAATGTCATTTCAACGCGAAAGAAAAACTGACCCATTGAAAAATAATGCAAAAAACTATGGGATACTGAATAAATGCGAAATCCCACTGTGTTCAGTTTACTCCAACGTTAGCATATTTTAAATACCTCAACTTTTACTACAAGCGTTCTGTGCGTTAAACTATCGTCAACACGTGATAAATTACCACAACACGACCCGTAATGGTAAACACAATGGAGGTGCTGTTGGCTCTCATTCTCATCTAAGATATGTTCTAAATATAAAGCCTTGTTACTGTCAGTGTTGGCACCCAACTCACCTAATTTCTTACCTTGATATGTTTAGCGCCCTCATATAGGAATGTACAACCCTTGGTACGACCTTCAGGCACTGTCTGCTTTGTATTCATGAATGAAGATGTGGAACATTTCAAGCGTTTGGTTGGACTGAACAAGACTGTCAATATCGAAGGACACAATAGGCAACAACAACAACAATGGCGAGTAGCAATCAAAACATTGGTGATACTGGTAAGTATTTAGGCGTAGGCCCATACTGGTATAAAATTGTTGTGGATGCAGCTCCACAATTCCGTGAGTTTTCAAAAACAAAAGAGAAGGCAACCAAGCGGGATTTTGTTAATTTCCTGGCGGTTAACCTTGATCCCGACAAGAAAATTAAAGGGACACAGTTGTGGGATAAGATTATGGCGCAATCCAGAGATACTATACTGGAGATTTACGAACAGGTCGCTACAGATGTAGAGTTGAAAAAGTATCCGGACTGGATTAAAATAGGTACTACCTTTTTAAATATGTCCGGAAGGCATATGGAAAACCTCCAAAACATTTTTAAGCCTCAAACACCGAAAAAGAACTTTGTTTCAAAAATAGTTTCATTGGTATCTCCGTCACGTGATAAAAATTTTCAAAATAATCAGGATGTACCTTCTTTTGATGACTCTGAAGTTGACGCTGCTTTAGCCGGAGTTTCCTCCGAAGACCTTACAATTCGCGAGGATCTGGATCTTTCTAGTCCAGAGCAGCTCCAACTGGTACAGAACCTAATTCAAGCGACAGAGGACTACCAGCGACAAACAGAAGTACTCAAACGGCAACTGGACGTGGTTCAGAAAGAAAATCAAGCTCTGAATGACGAGCTTAAACAACAACAAGCCTCAAAGGAACCGGAAGGCACGTGGACAAAAACCAAAAAAGATTTACAAATTTTGGAAAAAGCAAGAGAAATTTGTCTTTCTTATGCCTCTCGTGTAGGCTTGCAGAACTCTGCGACCACGGAGGTTACGGCTACACCGCCACGCCCTACACAAGGCATTCAGTCGGTACCAGACCAGGGTACAGCGACAGGAACAGGGCTACCTAACCCTTATCAGTACCAAAACCAACAAGGTACTCCAAAAACAGATACTTTTTCTTTTGACAATGTTACAGCGCCGTACAATGGACTGATGGCAAAAACAACGCCTACACCATTGGTTCAGGGTATTATGCCCTCAGATTTCACTGCGGTAAGTGCCGAAGAGGCAGCAGCACTTCGAAAAACTTTCACCAACTCTCCTTTGATTTGTGGAATTACACGTTTTGGTATAAAAAACCCAGTTTATTTTCCAGAGTTTGTACAGTCTTTTAATGTCTTTGATAGCTCACCAGTGCTTTCACACAGGCCCTCCAAAGCCATTCCGATAACCAGCGACGCAGATCTGATTATGCGTCTTCGTTTGATCCTCCGCCAAGCAAACGTAGATATGACCAACAGTCTTATTTCGAAGACTATGTTAGAGCACTATCAAAGATACCACAACCAAGTGCTAGCCCTATTGTCAATGTATACGCAGCAGCAGGTACTCATTTTTGATCGTGCAGTAAGAAAATTCTGGGAACGATCTGATTCTCCATACTTGGTTCCTCAGTTGTACTTTAACATGTACCTAGGGCCGGTTCAACAACCCAACAATCAACCTAGAGGTCCACCAAGGCCAAGACGGCAACAGCAACCTAGACGCCCTCCACTCACCAAGCAAGAAGTGATCGATGCTCAAGTTGGTAGCAGAAACAACCCTTGGAACATCACCAATGATCACCTGGCCTGTATTCAAGCGAATTCATTGAGTAGTGATAACTGTCGCTTCTCCAGACGCCCAAATGGATGTTACCTAAAGCATGTGTGCTTCAGTTGTGGTATAAAAGGACATTGGCATAATACCTGTCCTAATCAAAGAAGGTGACAATCAAAATTAACGTTGCCTGTACTCAATAAACTTTCGTTCTCTTTCTCAGCAGCGTTAATGTCTAAAAAAGTTAAATTATGGTCCTCATTAATGAGTAAAGATAAGGATTGGGTGTGGTTGTCGGGGTGGATTACAATAGGTATCTCTTTAGTTCCAGTAGGTACAGTGATTAAAGAAACAAGAGTAGAAAATTCTAAAACTTGCAATCAATGGAGCACTCTAGTAAGCAAAGATATAAACTTAGAGTTGTCTAGAGGCTGGATTTACAAGGCTAACAAGGTACGAAAATGTAACAAAATAGCAGCAATACCAAAATATGATGACAAAGGACAATTCCGAAATAAGATACGTAAAGTGGTTTGTTTAAATCTTCCTATTGGGACTTCAGTTAATGATCTATCTGAAACACCACAAAGTTTTACATTAACAGCTCTAAAAGAAGCTTTAACCTTTATTAGAAACAACAGTAATAGTGTCTTATGGTTAGGTAAAGAGGATATGTTTTCAGCATATCGAATGGTACCAGTAAACCCTAAACATCATGATTTGATAGCGTTTGAATGGAAAGGAATATTATATAAGGATGGTAGGCTTCCCTTTGGATGGAATAGAGCGCCAGAAGTATTTATTAGGTTGATGGCCATGATCTCTAGGTACTTGCGGTCAATAGGCTTTAGCTTTCATGTTGTTTACTTCGACGATTGGTTGATTATTGGAAGATCTAAAGAAGAAGTTAAAGTTGCAATGAAAACGCTAATGAAAATACTAGAAAATTTAGGTTTCGAAATGTCTAAAGATAAGTGTCAAGGTCCAACACAGTGCCTCACCTTTCTGGGCTATGAGATCAACACAGCCAAGCGTACGATTACTTTAACAGAGCGTAAAAGGACAAAAATTAAAAAATTGGTGGTTTGGTTTCTTCAGCAGAAGTCAGCGAAGTTAAGGAAGTGGCAACAACTTACTGGTACATTAAACTTTGCGGCTCAGGTTGTATATGGGGGACATACATACCTAAGAAGGATATATGACGGCTTAAGACACTATAGCAATAATGAACAGTGGGTACACAAGACAACAGCAATGCAAAAAGACTTAAAGTGGTGGCATGATATGATGGACCTATGGAATGGTAAGGCAATTTTACTATGTCCGTTACCATTATCAAAAGGTTTGTTTCAAACAGACGCTTCAAACATAGCAGCAGGCGCGTTTTTAAATGGTTCATGGCTTATCCATGTCTTTACAAAAGAAGAAAAAAAATGGCATATCAATGTTAAGGAGATGTATGCGGTGTGGATGGCAATAAAAGAATGGAAACACTTATTTGCCAATAAACTTATCAACAATTTATTAGTGGATAATACAGGAGTAGTTGCATCAGTCAACAGACTGGTAATGCGCAATTCCAGAGCTATGAAGATGATATACGATCTGCATAAATGGTCGGCAGCATTCGGATTCCGGCTTACTGCAACTTGGATTCCCTCAGAAGAAAATACCCTTGCTGACGCTTTAAGTAGACTGCAAACACAACAATTTTATACCAAAGCAAATCAATTAGGTTTTTTTAATGTAACAGGACGTTTTATTAAATAAATTTATTTAGAATTCTTAACAGAAGTACAAAACAAACGTATTAGAATCCTGCGAGAGGCCTATCCCAGAAGTACAAGCAATAATAGAATGTCAGCTATAAAAGCAGTAGTTATTGCACTGCTCAAGCTCAATATTCCACAAAGTCAATGGATGCCTTTGAGCTCTCAACACATGCAACTGGTAGTAGCATTGTGGGCAAAAGAATCAGCAGAGGAAGAGGGGTTAAAGCCTGACACTATCCGCGTATACTTCTCACATTGGGCATGGCTTTCGAAAAGATTAGGTTATGCTGACCCAAGAGAAAATTGTGTATTATATCATGATATGTTAAGAGGCCTTAGAAGGAAGGTAGGAGATAGAGTAGACAGAAAACGACCTATGACAGCAGTGATGTTATTGAACATAAGAAAAAAAGTGGATTTGCGACAAAACAAGGATCTTGTTTATTGGACAGCAGCATTAATGGCATTTTGGGGAATGCTAAGGATAGGTAACTTGGTTCCTCGTAAAGTAGCAGAATTTAGTGTCGATAGACACGTATCAAGGTCCAACATAGAGTTTGACGGTGATACTTGGTGGTTTACACTTAGACAAACAAAAACAATTCGATTCCGTGAGAGAAAACACGTAATACCGTTTCTGGATATGGAAGGTCACCCTTTATGCCCTACAACAGCGATAAACAGGCTAATTAAACAGGTCAAACCCATACAAGGAAAATCCCTGTTTAGACACAAGAACAACGGAAGATGGTCACAAATAACATACTCTAAATTTGTAAAATGGACCAAACTAATGGTTTCAAAGATGGTAAATAATACTAAAGAATATGCTGGACACTCATACAGGCGTGGCGGAGCAACACATGCAGCTGCAGCAGGAGTTCCTAATGAATGGATAAAATATATTGGCGATTGGAGCTCAGATGCATATCAAATATACATTGTAAAAAACAAAGAAGACAGATTAATAGCACCAAAATTAATGTTTCAATGGCTTAAACATGGCCTTGATCATACAGATCGCGCTGGGGAGGATGGTCAACCTCAACCATGGCTAGAGGATTGACGTGGGTAGAATAAATCCGCTCGTGTGGCTACGCTAGAGCCACCAAAGACTGAGCGTCTTTCCTCCCAAGCGTGTCTCCCTTATATTGACAACGTTGTCCAATCTAATGAATGAAGATGTGGAACATTTCAAGCGTTTGGTTGGACTGAACAAGACTGTCAATATCGAAGGACACAATAGGCAACAACAACAACAATGGCGAGTAGCAATCAAAACATCCCCTCACCCTCCCTAAAATCCTTTTCTTTTTCTTGTAAAAATTTTTTTTCTTTATTTTTCCTTCAAACACATTTGCAATTCACACGAGTGTTCTTAAATGTAGAATAAATCCGCTCGTGTGGCTACGCTAGAGCCACCAAAGACTGAGCGTCTTTCCTCCCAAGCGTGTCTCCCTTATATTGACAACGTTGTCCAATCTAACAACTACGATGTATGTACTAGCAGCGTGGAATAATATTGACCAATCTATTACGCTTTTGGAAAGCGTCTAACTTTAATTGTAGCCAAATTAACTCGAAGATGGTTTGTACACTGGGTGTCTATTTAACAATATCAGCGTCATTAATATGGATAACTGGTAAATATAGCAATAGGTGTAGTTAATTTAGTGATTAATTTTTTTTCCGTAGTGTTCGCACGTGGCGCGCTAGAAGATGAATTTTTTGACTCTAATTGGGTGATGGAAACTAAACACATAATGAAAGAAAATGGAACGACGGAAATAGGATCAATACGAACAGCAGACGCTACTTATGTCATCTTTGTGTCACGTGCTAGTAAGCGATATTTCTAATTCAATTTTTGATTTTTGATTTTTTTTCTTTTTCTGTAGAGTGTTTCGATTATCTAGAATTCTAGATATCGCCAATACAGTTCAAATCGTTCAAATTCTCTAAATTTATTTCCGCTACAATCAGAAACGCCTTTATTTTAATTATGCTCAAAAACAGTACTTGCAAGCGCCGGGTAAAGTAAAGTATTTGAACGATATTGCTGTACATGAGATTCTAGAATTCTAGATATTTGAAAATAAGGCGCCCTTCATATGGCATAATATACCGCACTATACCATACGAAAGTGACTTTAATTATCTTGTGAATTATCTAGTTTATCGGAGATATTTAACCATCTCCGTAGCAAATAATCTAACGTTGGATGTCGGAGTCAGTATAGCGGTAACCACCATACAAGGTAATGGTTCAATCATCACTTTAATTGGTACTAACGTTTTGAAAAGATTGGCGTGCTGGAAGTCGAACTTTTGAACCATTGTTTGTAGCGAATGCTTCACATGTGAAAGTCCCAACTTTATCAAATTTAGTACACCAACCTGAATTTGTTTCGGTGTACAAAAATATAGACGGAAGTTTGCGAGTCTTGTTTTTACGTTTGGACATAAGTACAAAGGTAGGCGAGAAGAATACGGAAACCCAACCTTACCTTTTTTGTGAAAGACAATTGAAGTTACCAACGACACTCTATTTCAAGAAGAAATGGCTAGCTTGTTAGATGCTTCAAGAAACTCAATTGTAGAATGTGCGATATTTCTCCTTGTTACAGTATTATTGACTCCTCTTTTTAGATAAAGTGAACAAATACTTGCTTCATTGTATTGTAAAGTTAGGACCTTCTTACACTTACATTCTTGAAAATGGATTGGACCCTGTATTAATTGGATGTGAGATTCATTGTTGTTACTTTAATATATCACTGACACATTTTTTAAAGTTGATAATACAAGTATTGTTGATAGTTCACTTGTATTCGTTAATCAAAGCTGTTTTGTGGTTGCATCACTCCGCAATCTGCATAGAAATGTGAAATTCACATACTGGAATAACTCTCTTCCTGTACAGTTTATAATACAACCTCTCTTATTCACACTTGTTTTAGGCGGTTGAACATGATTCAATAGCTGTTTTAGAATCAGTACAGAGAGTATATTTGAGATACAACTTGGATCAAAATGTTCTTCATTTACAAGTGGATGATTCGAATTACACTTACTCAGCCATAATCACAGCTACATGTGGATCAGCAACGTTAGTGCAGTCTGATTTTTTCGAAAGCGCTCCTGAATTATCTGCCATAAGCGTTGGATCTTCTACAACCTCTCCATTTGTCTTTCTGTATTTCTACCCAAATACAACACAAAATATTAAGTATTCATCAAATGTTACCTTGGTACGTTAGTCTTGCCTTATCAGTTCCCACTAATGTTCTTAAAGGAAACAGTCATTGAGAAACAGTTATCAATGAACTTGCCTAAATATGCTATTAGTGGTATTATTGACAAACATAGTTGTGTTCTGTTTGTACGTTTTCAATGAGGGCAAAGCATTTGTAACCAATTGATACATAGATATTGGCGTCAGCATGGAATATGCAATACAATGCCTTCATTAAACCTCAGGATCGTCTATTCGATTGTATACGTGAGTATCTATTCCATAACTTATCGTTTATTGTTGTTATAGCCATTACTCCAGCACCTACAAGCCCAAGAATTGTAAACAACACCTTAGAGTGTACGAATAGCACTTGCCTACAGTGCCTTTTGGCAGAGTGTATATACAATGGGAGTATTTTGATACCTAACACTGTTGCTATACGCATAACTGAGCCTACAGTGATTGAAGGTGATTTCACAAACAATGGCGATGTGATTCTAGTGGTTGACGATGAAACTACTACACTTTCTGTGAAAGGTAATGATATCATCTACAACGTAGAGTTATTGTATTAATTATAACTTTAGGATGCTTGGTGATATTGTCTAATAGTTCATTTATTGTTGACATATCCGGTGTTGACACATCATCTGAGCAAGTAATCAATGTTATTTCATCACCTTGTATAAATGGTGATGTTCAAGTAGTAGCCAGCGATTGTGTTGGTTATGAACAGCAACGCTCTCCTACAGGTCTTGATTTGTTAATTGTCACGAGCAAATGTTCTGGTGATACTACCATACCAATAGTACTTGGTGTAACTGGTGGTTTCTTGTTTGTAAGATCCACTTGGTTTCTTTTGCATTTACTTATTTTCTACTAGATTTTTGTAGCATTCGTGATATCTGTATTTGTCATCAAACCTCTCAGAACAGCTATAGTACCTTGGTCATTGAGAACTAGACAAAAAGAAGCGAAAATAACACCAATGAACTAAAGAATGCCATTACCATTTCACCACGAAAGAAAAACTTACAAGGGTAAAAACTAAATAAAGGAACGGGGTCACCGTTGGCTATATTTTACTCTAAGATTTATGTTTATTTCGCCACAAAGATATACCAGAGCGTACCTTAAAGTGCCATCCTTAAAATAGCGTCAACACGTGATAAATTACCCGAAACAACACGAAACAACACGACCCTCCAAAGAACGATAAAATAATGGTAAACACAGTGGCGCTGCTGTTGGTAGTCTCAATATTGCTATTCCCATGTATGTTATTACGTTAGATGAGTTTTTCGATTCTAGTGAAATACTTGAAACACCAGACTTAAGCGTTACTTCTGCACCAGTTATGGGCGCTTTGGAAACACACAATACAACGTATTATATTTTCGCTGCTTAAGAATTCACCGGTGAGTGATTAGCTATATTAGACGACGTAAGTCTAATACAAAAACAATACTTAACATAAGTACAGGTTCCATAGATGTAGGTAGAATAGGTTCAGGTTCACAGTACTAGTTCTACGTGTTTTTTACATGCATCAATAAATGAGATTGGCTCTCATTCTCATATAAGATATGTTATAAATATAAAGCCTTACTGCCAGTGTTGGCACCCAATTCACCTACGCTGTATTTACCAGTTTTCAAATGTTGAAGTTAAGGATATTCATCCAGGAGAATCTCATTGACAGCTATAAGTTTCTCTGCATGCAGAGTTGGTTCTAATGAGTTAAAGTAAATGATGTGTAGGAAATAGTGGTATGGCTACTGCGATAGGTGTAAATTTGGTAGTGCGGCCATTGGCAATGCTGCGTTTTTGCTGAGAACTGCCAGAGATCAAAAAGTCAGCATCCAATCATATTAGCATACTATTGGTTGGTCAGTCGGCTAAAGCTAGAGTCTGCTCCTACTGCAACAGAGTGGTGATACATAGGTCATTCAGGAAGTGCGTGTTCACAGTGTGTTGTTTTCCCGACTACGAGGTTCCGAACAGAAGGTTCACAGTTGCCAATCTCCCAGAGTTGACAGAGATTGTTCACAGCCTGCTTTACCCTGATGCCTGTGAAAAATACAAAATGGCGTATTCTGAAATGTACTTTCAACTAGCCAATGAACATTTCAGCTTCAAGCAAATGACAACACAACTTAATAAATAATTTTGGTATTCAAAAATGGCTTGTTTTTGTTCAGTCTACTTTGCTACAGGTTAAAACTCGTGTCTAGTGCGACTCAGTGCACCGTTGTACTCATACAGCATTATGTTCACAGTGGTGAGTCAACTTTAGTTCAGTCATATGCCTGAGTTGGGTTAAAATCAACACTGAGTCATCAGTCAACAGATGTATTAGTTTATTTTCACTTTCAATCTACAGCACTTGACAACACTGACTTTGAGACTCATTGTGGTTGATGTCATGTACATGTTGAGTCAGGTGAGTCTGGTTTTGTCAGGGTTAAAAACAGACCTGAGTGGGACTCACCCTTTATGATGGTGCTCATATGTCACCAAATAATTTCGGCTGACGGCTGACTTGACTTCAGTCGTTTAACACTATACCAAGTAGGCTCCGTTTTTAATAACTGAGCCATCAGTGGCAATGACTTAAAAAGGCATTGGTTTTATTAATTATATTGGTTGCAGAAATGGATTGATATATGGTTATTATTTGGTTTCGAGTGGTTGAAGACGCTACGGTTAGCAAGAAAAAGCCTGGTTTTTGAAGATATGCAAGGGAGTCAAGGCCTAGACCAGTGCTTTTTTTTCTGAAACGTCTCTCAGGTTGGATTTTCCAAGGTATTTTGGCGTCTGCTCTGAGTAAGTCGGCTCCATTGCATCGCACTCTTTTGAGGATTGTTGGGTCTACTACTGTAGCGTTGGTCACAAAGGTAATACCTAGGTTAATGACTATTTATGATTGTGGCTTTTCGATAAACATTAAATTTTCTGAAGCGGATAAGGCGAGACCAGCTGCATGTCTTCTAGAGATTTCTTTGTTTTGTTTAGTGTTGTTGAGATTGAGGTTAATATGTATGCCTAGGTCTTTGTAGCGAGTAAGGAGACATGGTTATCACCTACTTTAGGAGGTGGGTATAGGTGGGTTGGAGCGGATCTGTTAATGTGATTTCTTGGCGTTAATTTTCATCCCATAAAAGGAGCACCATCATTTCTTCATATGATTCTGCAATGATTTTTATATCATCATACGCTATTATAGGTACTCAGATGTTGGTGAAAGGATTTTGTAGCCACAGTTCATATTTTCAAGTTCTTTGATTAATATATTTGCAAAGGTGGAAAGTATTGGGCTGAGGCCATCGCCTTGTTTGACGCCTTTCTCAGTGTTAATGGAATTTTGCCAACTATGATGTGGCGGTAAGACCTTTGTGCCACATTGCTGTTACGTTCTTTTTAGAAACCGTATTTGCTGTGGAATAGTATTGACCAATCAAATACGCTTTTGGACAGCGAAGTAATTTAATTTGTATCCACGTTAACTCGAATATGGTTTGTACACTGGGTGCCTATTTAACAATATCAGCGTCATTAATATGGATAACAGGTAAATATAGCAATAGGTGTAGTTAATTTAGTGATTTATTTTTTTTTGGTAGTGTTCGCACGTGGGGCGCTAGAAGATGAATTTTTTGACTCCAATTGGGTGATGGAAACTAAACACATAATGAGAGAAAATGGAACGACGGAAATAGGATCAATACGAACAGCAGACGCTACTTATGTCATCTTTGTGTCACGTGCTAGTAAGCGACACTAATTCAATTTGATTTTTTTCTTTTTCTGAGTGTTTCGATACTCTACAATTCTAGATATCGCATATACGCTTCAAATCGTCCAAATTCTCTAAATTTGTTTCCTCCAACAAAATTTGAACGATATTGCTGTACCTGAGATATCTAGAATTCTAGATTATCTAGATATTTGAAAATAAGGTGCCTTTCATATGGCATAATATACCGCGCTGTACCATATGAACGTGGTTTTGAAACGTGACTTTAATTATCTTGAATTATCTAGTTTATCGGAGATATTTAACCATCTCCGTAGCAAATAATCTAACGTTGGATGTCGGAGTCAGTATAGCAGTAACCACCATACAAGGTAATGGTTCAATCATCACTTTTAATCGGTACTAACGTTTTGAAAAGATTGGCGTGCTGGAAGTCGAACTTTTGAACCATTATTTGTAGCGAATGCTTCACATGTGAAAGTCCCAACTTTATCAAATTTAGTACACCAACCTGAATTCGTTTCGGTGTACAAAAGTATAGACGGAAGTTTGCGAGTATTGTTTTTACGTTTGGACATAAGTACAAAGGTAGGCGAGAAGACTACGGAAACCAACCTTACCTTTTTTTTGTGAAAAAGACAATTGAAGTTACCAACGACACTCTATTTCAAGAAGAAATGGCTAACTCGTTAGACGCTTCAAGAAACTCAATTGTAGAATGTGCGACATACACATTCATTGCTAGCGCTAACTCCTCTTTTTAGATAAAGTGAACAAATACTTGCTTCATTGTATTGTACAGTTAGGACCTTCTTACACTTACATTCTTGAAAATGGATTGGACCCTGTATTAATTGGATGTGAGATTCATTGTTGTTACTTTAATATATCACTGACACATTTTTTAAAGTTGATAATACAAGTATTGTTGATAGTTCACTTGTATTCGTTAATCAAAGCTGTTTTGTGGTTGCATCAGTTCGCCAAGGAACTCTGAAATTCACATACTGGAATAACTCCCTTCCTGTACAGTTTATAATATTGGCGCCACTTATTCATACATATTTTAGGCAGTTGAACAAGATTCAATACGGCTCTCACAG
>JALMLS010000212.1:0-26685 GCA_038496445.1 Trichosphaerium sp. ATCC 40318 | reverse complement strand
AAAAGAAATAGAGTTATAGCTTGTTTTATACCAATCGTTAATTTCATGTATTCCTAATTGCTCCTCTGCCTTGTAAAAAATCAAACAAATGCAGAAAAAAATAAGAAAGGAGAACATACGTATCTAAGAAATGCGTCTGCTCTTCCAATTTCTTCCCAGAAGCTTGGGTATCCACCTCGTGCTACACGTAAAGTTATTTTTTTTGGGTAAACTATTCGCGTATTTGTGGTAAGGTACATACGAAAAAGCCACATCTTCCAAGGAAAATCAGGATAGCAATAACGAAGAAGTCCAAATAACTTTTTATCATAACGCCTATATAAAACAGGATATCAATTAAACAATACACTACACTTTTGTGTATTCACATACATAACAAGTGATTCAAATGCAGGACCAAGACGTCTGAAATCATCAGTTTGATATTTATACCAATCTTTAATATTTTTTATGTCAAACTTTTCTTCTGCCTAAAAAAAAAATCAAACACGTGCTTCCTTAGTTGAAACAAAACCGACAATTTTGAATCTTCAAAAAATACGTACTTTAATAAATACAACACGGTGATTATCAAGATTTTTCCAGAACGAAGGGCGGGGTTGCTCTTTTTACGTGAAATTGAGTCAAAACGGAAAGAAAAAAAATACAAAAAAATGAAGATGTCGAGCCATGTTTTGTTTGATTTGCTTTGTACCTGTTGTAAAAAGCCACTGATGCCACTGGTGATTTGGCCAGACATCTTTTAATAACTCGTGAAGGGAATGTGAATAGTTTCTTTGACTTGTTAGTTAAATATCGTTTTATGTATCGTATACGCATAAGTTTACGTGTACCTAAGTAATTTAGCGCCGCCAGCGAGAAGAATGTCATTGCAGCTTAAATTGTACCAACCGTCTAGATTAGTTATATTATGGCTTTTTTGCACCTTTAGAAACGCGTCAGAGTAACATAATCGCACTTTACACAAAACCCGTTTACCTCAATCAAAAACTGTTTCCGACGCTCGTGAGCTCTCCAATATTGCTGTTTCAAGTCTGCATAATGTTCTTTGTTAAACAATCGTTTAACGACCATGAAACGCTCGATAGTCGTATGATGACCTCTTTGAATATACTACCCAAGCGCTACAAACTATAAAACAGTCACCCCATGGTGTAGGTCTTAACTGTAGGCACAGACTTAATACATTAAAATTTTATTCAAGAATGCACCTTTTACGAGAGCCAAAAAGTATGTGTATGCTAAATACATCAGCAGAGCTACCAGAGTATGTTTTTTTCGCATAATACGTCACGTGGTTTTTAGTTATGATTTTTGTATCATCTCGATAGCTAATCGTATTACTAGGTCATCAGAACTGCTTTACTTGCCAATAGAAATTATATTTTGTATTCTGGCGTTTTTGGGCAAGAAATGCCGTATATCTGCCACGTTTGTTTGTAAACTCTTTTCTACAATCATTTTAACGCATTTGGGATATTTAACGGTGACTGTCAAGTCAAGAGAAAATCTAGTCACGCTGTGTGGAAGTCCTCTTTTGAAAAATACTAAAATAGTTATTGATGGTATTCTAATAATGACTAATGATGACTTTGAAAATCTCTCTGGTGTCCATCACCTTGAAATAAATGGTGCTGTACTACTAACAGATGCTATGCTAGAACATATTTCAGGTGTACATCATCTGGACCTAGAGATTGAACGTGAAAGTGAATGCAGTTTTAAATCACTTCATGGTATTCATACACTAACTACAAAATGGTATTGTAAAGATAAATGGCTTCAAGAACTTGCTGGTATCCATACAATTGATGTTACAGGTGCGAAAATAACAGATAAAGGACTTTCAGCACTCTCTGGGGTTCACACTATTAATTTAGACTGGTGTAAAAACATCAGTGACAAAGGTGTCATTGCCATTGCAGGTAGTGTACACAAGATAAAGCTTGACCACTGTTGTATTACAGATAAAAGTGTAAGAGCACTAACAAATGCAACTGAAATATCTCTTGGTGGGTGTAAACTCATTACAGATGAAGGAGTAAAGTATCTGCTAACACAAAATCAAACAACAAACAAAATCAAAAAAATTAATCTTGATGGCTGTACTCAAATATCAAACAATGTGTTGCAACTTTTGGCTGGTATACCTTGTATTGACATGCGCAGTTGTAAACAAGTAACAGATGATACTCTATCATGCTTGGTAGGAGTACGTCATATTGACTTGTATGGCTGTGTATCTGTAACAAATGATGGGATAAAACAATTGGCAGGTGTAAAAGTCATTGATATTTCGTATCTTGATTGTGTTAATGATACTACTTTGAAGGCACTTGCTGGAGTACATACAATCATTCTTGATTATACATCTGTAACAGATGAAGGTTTAAGATACTTGGTTGGTGTTAAAGTCATAAGTCTTTACAATTGTAAGCGCATAACAGATAAAGGAGTGAACAGTCTTATTGGTGTTAAGCAATTAGATCTAGCACACTGCTCACAAATCACAGATAATGGAATTGTCAATTTAACAAGCCTAGATTACCTTTGGTTTGAGGGTACTCAAATACCAAAGAAAGCAGCTGTTTCTCTAGGCCTCAAACTTGTCGAAAAGCAATTGTGGCCTGATTTTTAACATATAAAGACATCTAGTTCTTATAAATACATAACACATTCAACAAGTACAAGTTTTGTTCATTCAACTTACAAGATTGAAACACAACTGTCATAAATTTCCACTAACCCAATACTGAAGACCAGTACAGGCACCTACTGGAATTGTTGATTGTAATGTTGTTCTTCTTTTTTTCGGTTGCTTCTTATTGTTCCTTTTTTGTTTTTTCTTTTGTCTTCTTGGCCTTCTATCTCCTTGTCTCTTCTTCAAAGACTCGACTTCTTTACGCAACTTAAGAACCTCTTTCCATAACATATCTCTTGTCATATTATCAGGTACAGGAGGATCTTCAAGTTGATTTCTAAAAAAAAGAAAAAAATGAGAACAAAACAAGACAGGATAATTCCTCTCGTACCT
The DNA here is from genome assembly GCA_038496445.1 of Trichosphaerium sp. ATCC 40318. NCBI lineage: Eukaryota > Discosea > Flabellinia > Trichosidae > Trichosphaerium > Trichosphaerium sp. ATCC 40318. Next base: position 23,651 of record JALMLS010000212.1, on the reverse strand, counting down.
TCTATTTTCTTTTGTCTTCTCGACTGTATCTATGTTAGATTCCATACTGCCGTTTGCATCAACAGAACGACTTTTAGCCATATTTTGTTCATGCACAGTATTGATAGCTTCTATGGCTGCTTTAAGTCTTGAGAACTGGTAAAGAACTTTTGACGAGTATGGATTAGATGATAACCATGTTCTGCATCTCTCTACAGTTTCATTTGCTTTTCTACTATCGAAATACGATAAATTCTCTACAAAACAAATAAGAATTGATGTCATCAATACGAAGGATTGCAGTACCTGCGATTTCAGGTACTCGTAACGTTGACTCTACCTTTTGAACTAAAAGTTCAAAAGATGAACGTGAGATGTCTCCTGGTACTTCTATAAGTGGTTTATCATCAATGTTGTCATCACCACTTTTTCTAGTGGCGAATATGACATATCTTGGAAGAACTTGACTCTCTTGAACAGTATTTAGAATGAAATTCATCCACCACTACAAAAACCAACAAAAAGGTAAAAAATACCTTGAAAAACTACTAGTTCATCATATGGTCCTCTGGTGTTCGGCATACCCTCTTTATCAACTATTATACAATATTAATCATGTGGATTTATAACCTAATATATTGGATACCCGTAACATAATGACTCTGATAACCTAGTCTGACAGGCTGTCCTACAATAAAAAATCAGTTTTTATCTTCACATTCATAGTTGTCTTTGTTGCTAACAAATTCTTTGAATTGCTGTGTTGTGGTTCAAGAAATACCATGAAATCTGAGCTTGTTTGGAAGAATTGTATACATACCTTGAATGGAATCTTTACCATGAGGATGCTCAACAACAGGAAGAGTACTACCAGGAACTACATAGCTAACAATAAATACTTGCTCTTCCGCTTCTTCTTCTTCAAAATTTTCGCTATAACCAGCTGCATAAGGTACATGTGTTGTAAAGTACATTCCCCTAAAAAGTAGATTAATACTTGAAATAACAACTGTGTACAGAAAACAAACTTCTCGGTTAGTTCTTTTTAAATACCTTCCGTAGAATCCAGCATTTAACCTTGCCAATGAACTGAACCCTCCACTACAAATACTCCATACTGCTTCTTTATTTGTACCATGGACAGTAGGAACAACAGTGACCTGAAACGTTGATAAGTCAATGTAAAAAAATACACTAAGTAAGCTTACTTCTCTTCCAGCGTTCCAAGTGAACTGATTTGAGAACTTTCCTAGTCTATTGAGTGTATGATCTCGTTCTTTTCTCTTGGGAAGATCGACCCAATCACCTCTTCTAAATAGGTGCGGCGTAGCATCGAACTTGTGTCGAAGTTTTTCCAGCTCTGAAGTGAAAGCGTTTTCTAGTCCAGTATTTTCAACAACGAAAACTTTTTTTACTTCAAAGTTTTGACCACCAAGCTTTTCACAAAATAAGTCTTTCGCAATAGCATATTCCACACCCTCAGGTTTCTTTAGAAACCTAAGTAAATAACATAAGTTTCACGTGATAAAATTTATAAGGAGGTAGAAAATGCTGTTTGTATTGTTTACCTGTTTGGTTCAATCTCTTTTTTCTTTGGAGGGTATCGGCCTGATGCTATTGGCTCCCATTTCCCTGATGATATAAGGTCCTTAGGAATATGCCAAGGTTGTTCTACGCTCCGTAAAAGAGCTAAAGAGTGCATTGTGCCAGCAGAAACATCAGTAAACGAAACGTCAGAATAACCTTAAAAAAACACGTGTTAACAACAAATCAACAAAAAACGAGTTATACCATCCATCTTTGTTAACGTTGCTTTTGAACTTAAAGTCCCTGCCAGTTTTGAAAACCCAACTGAATATAATTCACCAGCTTCTAAGTATAAGAGTGAGTACTATCTTAGCTACAAATTTAGTTCAAAAAAAAAACAAGAAGAACCTGTAAGCGCAAGAGCGTGTCTCCAACCAGCTGCAATTTTAGTAAATTTTAAGCCCTTCCCTTCAAGCTTATTCAAGCATATATCATATCCTCTAAAAGTTAGCCTATTCTCACAATCCTCAAGCTGTCCATGGTTCCAAGAAAATAATCTACCATCAACAGAAAGAGCAATAATATGTCCATCACATGCATCTAACATTTCGAATTGAATATTTTTTGCTTCTTTCATAGCAGCAGGTTTTGATCCATGTCTCCACGAGTACAAATACCCCTTGTCTAAACATCAGTGAGTAAAACACGAGACTTTAAGTTACTCTCCAGAGCAACACTATTCAAAACACAGAAAAAAAAAACAGGTAAGTACCTGTCATTGCAACACCAATGTAATTGCTAAGAGCGACTTGAATAAACTTATTCTTAGAAATACTTAGTTTTTTTGGCTCAACAACAGGCGATGACCACTCGCCCCACACCCATAATCCACCGTTTACTACAAATACAATCAACTCAAGCCACTAGAGATAAAAATCGTATTTCTATTGAACGCACCATCCAATGCAGCACTACGAGAACTTCCTGCTACAACTTTTTTGAATATTACACCACGTGGTGTTTGTATTGGTACAGGAGTAAGACTATAAGATTTATCCTTTCCTACACCAAGACATCCAGTGCTACCATCATAACCAAAAGAAAAGACATCGCCCTCTCCTATGAAAATGTAAATTTAGAAATGCATTTTATTCAGAGCGCACGTGTCAATGCCAAAGAATGATGATAGCCAGCTGATACCTTTTTGGATAAAAAAAATTAGTACTTTGAAAAAACAGAATGTAGCAGTTTCAACGCACTTGTGTGAAGCATCTTTTTGGATACGTTAGCTCCTTTGGTTTGAAAACCCTCTTGTCGTTATTTCCTATACCCAGTTGACCTAAAGCGTTTGCTCCCCAAGCCATAATTGTTCCAGTTTCTTAATATCCAGTGTTAGTTTAATACTACAATTCTTAAGGAACTAACGTGTTATAGCGAGACTGTGATCATGTCCTGCTGATGTATAAATAATATATTTATCCTCTAGTAAAGGTATCTCACAAGGGAACTGATGAGAAACGAGATCTCCATGACCAAGCTTTCCAAGATTACCATAACCCCAGGATGCAACACGATAACTCTCCTTATCGTCTACATCAGGCTCAAGATTCTTCAAGTCGAATTTAAATGGCCCAGACAGAACAATTTCTATTATCGTTCCTGATGTTTTCCTATCGGCGACACCTACGCAATGTATAAGAGAAACGTGATGCAAAAGTGAAAAACAATAAAAAAAATAAGAACGAACCAACTGTTGGATACACAAACTGACAACCATCCTTTGCAAGTGTACAAAGAGTGCCTATAAATTTACCCTGACGGGTAAAGAATACTTTACCAGAAGGATACATGCCAACACCAACGACAGCGCCTAACAACAAAATCATCAAAAGAGGCCTAAACACAAAACACAAAACACAAAACAATAATTTTACCTTTGTTATTGAACGGGTTTGTGAAGTCTCTAGCGATCCCTGCATCTACGAATAGCTTACCATCATCTGAGTGTACACCAATAGAGTCCTCAGACCAACCTTAAACAGCATTTAAAAAAAACACAATTAAGAAAGAACTAAGACCGTTAAAAATAGTTTGCATACAAATAAAAAATTAATGGCCGGCGTTGGTTTGTATAAATGATTAACGTGTTTGTGTATCTACCTGGCATTTTATCCTTTAACTCATAATTATCAGCTGTCAACCCTATTCCGATAGCGTCGGAGCACTGTTCAATGTTTACTTCAAAGTAAGAGACTGTTGATGCGTTTGTAATATCCCATGGTTTATTTGTACGGATTGAGCCTGAAAATAGCGTAAATACACGCTGATTATTGATTGAGAGCGATGTTTGATCACTTACAGTACTTTAGAGCCGGTCGGTACCATTCCACTCTAAATCGTCCTGCAGCGCTTGTTTGTACGTTAGGCGCATCCTCAGGGTGATGTACAATCTCCACACGGTGCTTCATGGTTGCTGAGCCGAGTACACAAAAAATCTAAAATTAACTAGTTTTTCACCAAATTCTTCTCAGTTTTGGTATGTATTTCACGGGAACTTGGGACTATTTTAACCAAAATTTCTAACATCTCAAGGCAAGGTTTTGTAAGCTCTCGTTTTAAATAACTATGAGCGGGTGGGTATTCCGAGTTAATGAACGGTGAGTCGCGATCGTGTAAATGGCACGTGATACTACTTTACTAACCGATACAACCTTACAAGACATTCACTGGAACACAAGCAGATGTACTAGCTAAAAGTTATTTTTTGATTGTTTGTAGTCTTGGGAATTTTTTTGTTACATAAGATAGTGCCAACTGTGAGCTACAGTGCTTTTCATTCAATGATAACAGTTTTTTTATTTTTACATAGTCTCAATACCCTTCTCTGGTTCCTCTTCGCTGTCCTCATCTAATGTCATTCGTATTTTATCTGCCTTATCAGTATCTTCTTTAGTGGTTTCCTCGTCTTCATCCTCTGAATCCTCAGAGTCTTCTTTTGGATCGTCTTCTCCTTTTGAATCGTTCGATTCAACCAGCTTATTACCTTTCAAGTCAACAACAACCCAATCACTTCTTAAAGCTTCTATTGGCTCATTTTTACCACCTGCTTTTGCCAATGCTTTAATGTCAAAGTTTGGATCTCCATCGATTGGTTTAGCTGATTTTTTCATTTTGTTATGTGTATCTAGCATGTATTCAACAAGTGTTGGGTTCCATGAATCTAGAACATAATTAAGTAAGCGAGAAATGCATTACAAGAGAAAAAAAACGAAGAAAAAAATAAGAATCTTGTTACGCACCTGACACGTCTTCATCACCTTCAGAGACTACTAAAGTTATTTTAAAGTCATCTGATATCCTACACAAATAATTAGAACACTATATATTGAGAGAGCAGCGAACCAAGAGAATGTCTTGAACGACTTTCAAAAAAATCTTACCTGCTATCTTTATAAGCAATATCCATATCTTGTTTTGTAAAAGCAACATCTCCATTTTCATCATGTTTTAAGAATGCCGTATTAAATGACAAACGGACCAGAGACTCCCTAAAAACCGTCAGAAAAGACGAATCCAAAAAACAAAACAAAAATTCCAAATACAAAGATTCTCAAATGAAGACCTGATCAACTTACCGCTTTGTACCAAGCAAAGCGCTTCCGCCAATATGATACAATTTCATTACAATATCCCCTTTCAGCTCTATGCCACTTGTATCAAACCTCATTACCTTGTATAAACGTCAAAAGAGGCTAAACCCAAAACCAAATAACACTCACTCCATCTTGTGGTAAGTAATTTGTAGCTTTTTCACGTTTTGTCTCTGAACAGAATAGTGTATTCTCTTTGTTTTTAGAGCAATTGTAGATATATAAGAGAGGTCGGATACCTACATTACATTAGCCCCAATCACTGGAACCAACCTCCAACAATAAACAAAACCCAAGCTTGGAAAAAAGAGGCAAAAAAGATGAAAACTTTCAGACATACCACCGCCTCCAATAATAGGTATAGGTCCTATCCTGACTGCATTGAGTCTAGAAATAATATTAAAACAAACAATAAGAAGACTAAAGTCCTTTACCTGAAGTATTTTGGGCGTGGATCTTCACCTTGCATAATTCTGCCAAAGTAACGAATGTATCTAAATACCATGTAAGCCAAAAAAACGTGAACAGCCTAAAAAGACTACTGAGAGCGAGATCTATGCAAAAACTATGTTTTACAATACAGTCATGTATGTTATTTTGACAAACGACAAAAAAGAAGAAAGAATTGAAAAAAAAAAAAGGTGTGCCTTCGTTGTGATGGTTGTCGCACTCCAACCTGATTATGCGACCGACGGATACCGTAAAACTTCATGGCATTGTCTATATGTAAAAATTTTGATATATACATGAGGTAACTTATAACCACAGTTCCTAATTTAGTTCGTCAAATGAGCGAAGAAATCAACAAAAAATGAACCACGAAAAACCTAAAAAAGGAGCGTGTCTACTCTAATAAAATGCATCCAAATGTATGCCTACCTGTACGACCACGACCAGCGAGGCAGTGTACAACAGCAACGTTTTCTTGGCTAACAGAAAGCCAAGAATGAAGGGATTTTACTATTTTGAATAATAAGGGAAGTGGCGGCGCGTGATGATCAGGCCACCCGACATCCAATACCTGTAACGTATTAATAAAACCGTGAAAACATAGTATTGATTTAGAAAATATCTTTGAAAGATTCAAACACGTGATTTTTGGGAAAGGTAGACTAAAAACGTGAAGAGAGTATACAGCGTAGTTTGGCATGTTTTCTTTTTTGCTATCTACGCGTAGCTCTTCACTAGAATATGAAGGTAATTAATGTTACCTTATTGTGGAATGACTCTGTATCGTATTTGCGTTGGCTGAGATTAAATATCTATTTTTTTTTGTAAATTGATTTATATTTTTTTCCAAATCTATTGTACCAAGTAATGATCCCTGTGACGTTCGTTTAACATTGCCGAGACGTGACTTATATCATTTCTGTATGTAGCTTCAATACCAGTTGCTGGGAAACCCATAGCTAAGTGGTTTTAGTATTTAAAAGGCGTAGGAGGTAAGTTACCAATGATTTGCGGCGTTATATAGCCCAAATCCTAAAGATCGGCGGTTAGCGTTAGAAATAATACACGCATATTATTACCAAATCGTATCGGCCATCATTAACTACTTGAAGGTTACTCTCGATACAGAAAATTGTAAAACAATTTAAAACGCGTCAAGTGACTATATACAGTTTTGCGCGTTGCTTTTTGTTCAATACAAGTAACTTACACCGTTTTTTGTCTTGGCTGACTTTCTGCTTTATAAATGTGTACATCAAGCGAACAATTTGATGCCAGTCGCGATAGCCTATTTAAGAAACCTGCCTAATAGGCCAAACGATAAGTGCCTCCGGTCAACCATGGTCGCAAGCCAACAGATTTGAATACTGTTTTGATTGCATCGATTCTTGGTTGAAACCTAAGGGTAAAAAGTCTATCATGACAGGTACTAGATGAATGACACGCAAGAATTTTGTGATGTTGTTTCTTTTTTTTCTTTTTATCTCTTTACCTGTAACAAAAAAAAAAGTTACCTGTAACAAATTTTTTCTACTCTTATTCCTCAGCACCCTTATTTCGAATTTCTTTGCTGTACGCATCATCATTTCTAATCATGCCTGTAAGTTCAAAACATACGTCTTCATGATAATAGTATTTCGTAACAAGTTGTTAGTCCAAAGCTACTGATTCCAATTTTTCCCGTTTTTTATACATGAGTTTACAATATAGCAATAATGTTCCATCATTTGACTCAGCATTTGCGGTTGTTTGCTTATAATGTAAATGAAGACCATTGTAATATCATACCGACTAATTGAAGCACTAAATGTTGGTGATGGAGTTGGCAAGTGTCATAAAGTTTGTTGAAAATTAAAAACCTGTTTTTTTCAAATTTGTCGTGTTTGCTACACAGACTCTTTCATTCAATTTTGGATAATTTTTATTCAAATTGCCGTGTTATGGGTCATATATGAGCACTGTGCTTGAATTGTTCATCTGAAGTAGCTACAAACACTTCCACAAAATGGATTTTTGGACTTTTTGTATGTTTTCAAAAGGCAATTTACATGCTACAATTGTGCATGTGGTTTAAATTGATTATTTGATCCTATATAATACAGCTGTGTTTATATATACAACATTGTTTTATGACTTTTGCTGTTTGTGATTACTTTTTTTGGGTTGTTTTTCGTGAATACAAAAAAAAAATTCAGAAAGTTACTTTGTTGTTATTTGAAACACTTTCTGTTACTCAGCTACAGTGCTACTAGGTAGCTACTATCATAATTTCACTAACGCTACACTATGAATAAACAATTGGAAACGTAGTCTCAAAGAAATTTTTTTTTATTTATTGGTATACATTACTTATAAATGTTGCCATTGTACATGGCCTTTGCAAGCGTAAGATGTATTTGATTGTGATTAGGGCATTTATCTTCCAAATTATAATCCATGATGGCACCAAGAGATGTAATGGTTGTTTTCATTATTCCAATAATCATTCGATAAGATTGTTCTGTTGCTCGACCAGGTATTGAGGTACTCCACTTAGTTTGATTAGCACGATCAACAACATCAAAGTGAGACTTATAAAAATCATGCATCACGGCAGGACCAGAGCGAGGAGGCCCCAAAAATTGCTTATTTTGAATAGCAAAATTATTTTCAAATGTTGGATCACTTGCTTTTAAGATTTTAGCAATTAATGCTGGTTTGTTACCAGCTCGTTTTTCGCCCAACACTTGGCATTGGATTAGTAGTTCAGTTTTGTCCATTTTTTCTAACTCTTCTCTGGTCCAGGTTTTTGATTTAGTGCGGACTTGAACCAGTTTGTTTTCACAACTTTTACAGTAAAAACGTTCTTTTGGGTTTGATTGAGCAAGTTGTTTATCACTCAATCCTAAGCATTTTCCATGGAACCATGTGCTGCAACAATTGCACAACATCATTGCTTTTTTTTTGTCATCTTTGCCTCCATATAAACACTTTTTCACACAATGAATGTCGGTTTTTCGTTGTTGTTTGTTTTTTTGCTCTTCCCTGGCTTGTTGTTCTGCAGTTCTAATATCTCGCACCTCTCTTAGTGATGCCACGTCAAGTGCAGTTAAGTTTAAAGCTGCCATAGCTAACTCTTCTTTGCCACCTGTTGCTACTTTGTTGCTGTTTCTAACAAAGCCTATTAATGAGTCTACAGTAAAATTTTTGCACAAAAGTTCAAACTCTGCAAGCTTTGAAAAGGCAGGCATGCTATTCAACATGGCGTGGCTACCAACACTCCAACCTAATGTTAATAGTCGCCAATGTACAGGATCCCCACTATCATTGTGAACATGTTTGTAAGAAGCGACTTCACCTGTCTTGTTGTTCTTTGCAATTCTCCATTTGTTAACTGGAACGTCACAAGCAAGAGTGGTAAATAGTTTTTTCTGCTGGTTAGCAGATATTGCAACAGTAGCTCCTCCTTCATCACTTCCAATGTAGTGCCGCATCCAACCCATAAAACTCCTGTCCATAAATCTTGAATCTAACACAACATGTGGTTTGAAATTATAATGTGATGAAAAGGAATCCAACAAGTGTTTAGTTGCATCCAGTGGCTTTGCATGAGGCATCCAATGTGGGTATATTCCCAAAATGTATGGCTTGTGTTGATGTTTGTCAGAATAAACCGCCATTAGGTAGATCATAAGGCCTAGTGGATGGGGTTTGCCTTTGATACACATTATACTGTCTCCTTTTCCTTTCCATTCTAACATTGTTTCATCTATTACAATTATGTACCCTGATTTCCAAGCCATTTTTAAGCACTTTGACACCTTACGACACAGTTCATACACATCAGCAGTAAGACATTTCCTTAAAACACCAAATCGCCTTTCTGGAATAGGTTTTTTTTTACACCAACGTGCCTTTTTTTTCCATTCATTCAATTGGTTCAAAAAATTCGTGTAACTACTCTCACCGGAACGTTGTTCCCACAAAAGTAATGTACCAAACATTTGAATTATCTCTTGCAAGGTAAACGGAGTATGCCAAGTCCTGTTTGATTCTGGGAACTCATCTTCGTGGTCTTGACGTGTTTGTTCTGTCGCCTCAAAAATAAACTCCCAAATGTGTCTAGGTATCAACCGCTCAAACAACTTAGCTGCGTTGGATATAAAACGTCCAGTTTTACCAGAGGGTTCAGAGACATGCTTGATTTCAGGGAAGGAAATTATCTCGTCCGGTAACACTTGCCAACCATCGTCAATTACTTTGTTTAGGTTTGTACTCTGCTCTGTTGTTCTTATTTGTTTTTTTTTTTGCGCTTTTAGTCTGTTTTGCGCTCGAGTGTCAGATAGTTTACGTTTTTTTGCCTGTGCCTTCTCTTTAGCCCTGCCAACATTATCACGTTGAAAATGAAGTGTATAGGCACGTCTTTTACGTGATTTCATAGCTTGCTAATGTTTTACGTTTTATTCAGCGTGATTGGACTTTTGCGCTATCAGAATAGGTAACAACTGTAGTAGTATTAAAGTTGTGGTGGTCAACAGTGGTTTTTATTACATCTTGTTACAGGTAATTTTTTTTTTTGTTACGGATAACGAGTTTATACAAGTGTTGATGTTACATAAAATAGTCTGATACGTCATGTAAGAAAGCCCAATAAAAATGTTGATAAATTGAGTAGTAACTCCAAATCCTTTCGACCTTATAGAACGCAGATATTGGCCTATCAACCAGGTAACCAAAATCGAAATTGTGGGCTAGTGGATAAAAGAATATGCAGAAAACGTATACTGAGCGTGTAAAGAAAGATGAAGCGATTACCAGCTGATATTTGTAAGCGAAATTGTTTAGTGACACGAACAATAAGTGAAATCTTGTTTATTGAGTGACAACGTACCTTTTTTAAGTCTTCTTCCTTTGAAGTCGATGCGTATAGCTGAAGTGCACCTAAAGGCAGGCACTGACAAGCGAAAATATCCTGACAGTTGTATAAGCCTACGAAAAGCTAGCATTGCGTTATACGTACCCACATCAAGTAATAATCAAGTGTTCTGAACATTACTACGCTTTTGTTAGCCAAAACGCTTGTATTAATATAATATTGATCTACGTACTGTCTGAAGCGGAATATAAATGCTGAAACACCATAGTAGGTGATAGCAAAGCAGCAATACCGTAAGTTACGTTTATTATGCCATGCAGGCGAAGAACGCCCTCACGACTACCCCATAAGCCAGTGACGAGCACCTGCCACACTTTCTCGGCTGTCTCCATTTAAAATACGCGTGGATACAAGCGATGGTTATATACAGGAGTGACACAGCAGGACGCTGAACTTAGTTCGCTACAAACAAAAAAAAAACCGAAAAAGTTTTGTACGGTATTTTCCCTCAAGATGTAATGTCAAGTCATTTCAGAGGAAGCCGAAATATTTCAGCATGCTTGTTGTGAGACAGTGTTTTTATGGTGTACATGTACACCTTGAGAGGGTTTGATGAACGGGTTCTTTAAGTGTTTTTTGTAGAAATTTAAAGATTTTTTTGTTGTTCTTTTTTACACCCTGTACAACATGTCTGCCCTCAAGCTCGTTAGCAAGGACGCTCAAATTGCCAGCGCACAGCATGCTCTGCTCATTAATATTAACTCAGCGAAGAGCTTGCAAAAAATTCTCGCCTCTAACCTAGGACCAAGAGGAACACTCAAAATGTACGATATACCGTAATTTGGAGCGATTTGAAGCGCTCAGGGGCACTAAACACTGATTTTCCTCACACGGCTTCAAGGTTGGTTTCTGGTGCTGGCGATATTAAATTGACAAAGGATGGAAACGTATTACTCAAAGAAATGGTGCGTACATTAGCCATCAACGCTGTATTCTAGATCTCGCCTAAATCGCAGTTATTTTCATCTAAGTAATTTACTAGCACATAAACCACCCTACCGCCAGTTTAATCGCTCGCAGCGCTGTAGCACAAGATAAAATTACAGGTGATGGTACAACGTCCAATGTCATCATTATTGGCGAAATCCTCTCCCAAGTAAGCGACAACGTACTATTACATCGCGTCTGACACTTTTCAGGCTAGCCGATGGTTGGCAGAAGGTGTTCACCCACGGGCTCTCGCAGACGGTATCCACCTCGCTGAGCGAAAGGCATTGGAATTTTTAGACAAATGCGCCATCCAAAAGGTAAGCGTCAGTGGTTTAACGCGGGTTTTCAAATGTTTTTTTTTAATTTTTCTACGTGACTGACAGGTACGCTTTTAGAAACCAGAAGAGATGACCAACGAACTCTTGTCATGCGTAGCAAACGCATCTTTGGCAACTAAAGTTCATGCCAAGCTCGCTAACGTTTTAACGCCTGTTGTTGTTGATGCCATTCTATGCGTCAAACAAGGTGAAAAACCAATCGATTTACACATGGTACGATACTAGATTCTCGCGAAATAGAAAAACGCACAACTCCTTAAGCGCGGATTTTCTATCTTGCTTAAAATTTGATTGCAACTTTCTTTTGCTCGATACTCTTGTTTTGACGTAATGTATAGGTTGAAATCCAAGCTATGCAACATAAATCAGATGTAGACACTCAACTAGTAAAGGGTTTAGTATTGGATCACGGTCCTAGACACCCAGAGATGCCAAAACGTCTTAAAAACGTACTTTAATTTTATTTCATTTACATCGCTTTCTTTTTATCTCATTTTTATAACTAGTGCTTTATTCTCACCTGTAACGTATCCCTTGAGTTCGAGAAAGCTGATACTAACAATGGTACGCCATTTTTCTTCCAACAAAGTTTTATTTTCTCGGTTGTTTGGTTTTTTTTTTTTTTTCGATTTTTTGTTTAAATGATGAAACAACGACGGTCTTCGTAAGTTCTTTGACGATGAAACTCAAACCCATAGATAGCTGATTTTAAACCCCCTCATTTAATAAGAAAATGTTTTAAAGTAACATGTTGGGCATGTGTTTATTATTTTTTTTTTCTTTAGAAGCCAGTTGGGAATCTGCTGAACAACGTCAGAAACTCGTTGAAGGTGAACGTAAATTTTGTGATGATAAGGTAAGAAAGATCATCGAACTTAAGAGACAAGTATGTGATACTGAAGACAAAGGATTCGTCATTATCAACCAAAAGGTAAGCGCTTTAAAACATAAAAACTGCACAAATTTGGACCAAGCTTCTTTTTTGTGGAGATGTTTCAGCTAATCTTTCTTTGTAGGGTATTGACCCTATGAGCCTTGATATGCTCGCTAAAGAAGGTATTATGGCCCTCAGACGTGCTAAGCGTAGAAACATGGAACGTCTCATGCTTGCCTGTGGCGGGTACGTCTGTTTTCTTTTTTTTTTTTATGTTCGTTTTTAACATTTTTCCTTTAGTACTGCCGTAAACTCCTTGGAAGATATTTCCCCAGAAGTTTTGGGTCAAGCCGGTACTGTTTACACTCAAGTTCTCGGAGAGGAGAAATACACTTTTGTAAAGGACGTCAAAAATCCAAACTCTTGCAGTATCTTGATTAAAGGTACGAAGCTTGAAGTATTCTGGTTTTATCGCATTTTTTTTAAAAGGATTTTTTTTGACTTTCTCTCTAGGTCCTAACAAGCATACTATCTATCAAATTAAGGATGCTATCCGTGATGGTCTTCGTGCTGTTAAAAACACCATTGATGATAAATGTGTTGTCCCTGTACGCCTTCTTTCTTGAACATTTTCAAAATCAATCAATTTTGTTGTTTTTTTTTTGAAATGTTTCTTTATTTCGCTGTTCGGTGAACTGTACTCGCTCGATTCTGACTCGCCGGTTTTTAGGGTGGTGGTGCTTTTGAAATGGCATGTTCTGCTTTCTTGCATGAATTTGCTTCATCTGTAGAAGGCCGTAAACGTCTTGGTGTAGAATGCCTTGCAGATGCTCTCTTGGCTATCCCAAAGACTCTTGCTGTTAACTCTGGTATTGACCAAATTGATGCATTGTTGGCACTTAAATCTGAACATAAAAAGGGTCACTGCGTTGGGTATGTTATCATGAAACAAAATTGATTTTCACTATTTTTCTCTCATCTCTTTTTCTCGCCTTGTGTTTTCTCTTTTTTTTCTTCTTCTGTGCGTGCACATTACGGCTTCTTGGATGGCGCTCTACGGATATTAAACGTAGTTTTTCCTTCTGCAGGAGCCAATATATTACTTTGAAAAAAACAATTAGAAAAATAATTTCCCAAGCTTGTTCTTACTGTTTTATTTAAAGACTTGATATCTGGAGTGGTAAGCCAATGTCCCCTGAAGCTGCTGGCGTCTATGATATTTACAGAGTTAAAAGACAACTTCTTCACTCTGCTATCAGTGTTGCAACGAATTTGCTTTTGGTAGACGAGATTCTACAGGCTGGTAAAGCTAAACAATAAAGCAAAAAAAAAGTTCTTAATTATCATGTCTTTCTTTGTTCTCCTTTACTTCTGTTTGTATATATTGATGGTTGTTGCAACTGGTAACACGCGTGATTGTGAATAATAGTAAAATCACGTTATTGACTACGAGAGATGTAAAACATGATTGCTGTTAAACTTAAAGTAGTTCACTGAACAATCGGGGTTTTGTGCCACCTATTTATTACAAGTTAATAATACAACACACGTACAAGCAATGAATGAAGTATTGCCTGGTCTGTTTTTAGTACGTCATAAACAATTCTGTCCATTCATACATTTCTTTTCATTAAAACCACATTCTAACGCACTGAAAGGGCTCAAGAAGCGATGCTAACGATAAAAAAGCGCTTGATAAAAATAAAATAACCCATATTGTGATGATATGCGATACAATGCCTTTTCCTCCATTCGTAGACTGTTTTAAGTACAAAGTACTTACATTCTGGGATAATGAAAAGACAAACATCCGGGAACACTTTCAAGAGTGTAATATGTTCATTTCAGAAGCGCTAGAGAACAAAGGACGAGTTTTAGTTCATTGGTATGTAAGAAGAGCAAAATACTTTGAACATAACTTCAACGAAAATGTGACTCGTTAATTGTGGTTTTTAGTGGCGCTGGAGCAAGTAGAGCACCTACTATAGTTATTGCATACATGATGAATGTTGAAGGTTACGGTATAAAACAAGCTATAGATCACATTAGAACCGTGAGGCCGTTTGTAGAGCCAAATGATGGATTTATGAAACAACTCAAAACATATGAAGGAGAGATTCTTCGCAACCCAGGAACTGTAGATACGTAGATTTAAGGGTATACTTCTATTTAGTGTAATCTGTATTCTTTGTAATACAATATGCTCAAATGGAGCTACACGTGGTTTCCTTTTCTGGCGTACAATATTGGTTTCTGATCGAATTTGGAAGGTCTAAATTGTTCAACCTTATCACATTAGAACACATGTGCGACATGACAGTATTTGTTAAAAGTGCATACATTTTATTGTAGTCCACGTTTTCGTTGGCCGTATCTAGCAATAAAGGGGTCGTCACGCATAGTCTCAATTGTTTTTTCTTTTCCTTCGCAAACTTCATTTTGCTTGTATTTTGGAAGCCAGTCAGTTTCTCCGTGTTCCCACCTGCAGAGGTTGCCGTATCCACAATATCCGGTTTCATAGTAACTCCGGCAGCGATTGGGATTGTAGAAAAATTGAGGTATGCTTGTGTTTTGCTAAAGAACAGCTGTTAGAGACAGTCAAGACTGATTTTTTTTCAAATAAAAAAGCAGCATTGGAAAAAGATTTGCTGTTTACAATTACACTTCAAAATCTTCACCTTTTTATTTCCCTCCCGTGCCTTGAAAAACTGTTTTTATAAGGAAATAAAACACAAGGTCTTACTGTGCAACACTAGAGTGCGTTTTTTTACAATAGCCTAGCTTTTTACTCGCTAAACCACAATCTTTCCTAATTACGTATTACCAGGCCATTTGAATTGCTTCAGCTACCGACAGAAATTATATTTTGTATTCTGGCGTTTTTGGGCAAGAAATGCCGTATATCTGCCACATTTGTTTGTAAAGTCTTTTCTACAATCATTCTAAATCATTTGGGGTATTTAACGGTGACTGTCAAGTCAAGAGAAAATCTAGTCACGCTGTGTGGAAGTCCTCTTTTGAAAAATACTAAAATACTTATTAATCATTTGAAAATGACTGATGATGACTTTAAAAATCTCTCTGGTGTCCATCACCTTGAAATAAAAGATCAGAGGATTTCATTTACAGATGTTATGTTAGAACATATTTCAGGTGTACATCATCTGCAACTACGAATAAGAAAATTTCGATGCAAGTTCATACATTTTGGATTTAAATCACTTCATGGTATTCATACAATTGATGTTACACGTACAAATATAAGAGATAAAGGACTTGAAGCGCTTGCTGGGGTTCACACCATTAACTTAACATATTGCTACTATATTACAGACAAAGGTGTCATTGCCATTGCAGGTAGTGTACACAAGATAAAGCTTGATGCTGTTGTATTACAGATAAAAGTGTAAGAGCACTAACAAATGCAACTGAAATATCTTTTGGTGGGTGTAAACTCATTACAGATGAAGGAGTAAAGTATCTGCTAACACAAAATCAAACAACAAACAAAATCAAAAAAATTAATCTTAATCGCTGTACTCAAATATCAAACAATGTGTTACAACTTTTGGCTGGTATACCTTGTATAGGGCTTGGTTATACACATATTAAAGATGATACTCTATCATGTTTGGTAGGAGTACGTCGCATTGCCTTGGCTGGTTGTAGATTAGTAACAAATGATGGGATAAAACAATTGGCAGGTGTAAAAGTCATTGATATTTCGTATCTTGACTGTGTTAATGATACTACTTTGAAGGCACTTGCTGGAGTACATGCAATTTTTCTTAATCGCACATCTGTAACAGATGAAGGTTTAAGATACTTGGTTGGTGTTAAAGTCATAAGCCTTCACAATTGTAACCACATAACAGATAAAGGAGTGAACAGTCTTATTGGTGTTAAGCAATTATCTCTAGAGTACTGCTCACAAATCACAGATGATGGAATTGTTGGTTTAACAAGCCTTGATTACATTTATTGTGATGGTACTCATATAACAAAGAAGATGGTTGACTCTCTAGGATGCATTGTAAAAATCACAAACCAGTCCTTTAATATGTGGCAAGAAGCGTTTTCCTCTACGTATTTGCCATAGAAACTTGCTTACTCAAAACTGTATATTTACACTCTAGATTTGTAAGGATGCTTAAGTCATGTAATGTAATGATACTTACTACACAACCTTACCCACTATACTCGAACATCCACACCTCTTTCAGTGGCGACACAAGCAGCATTTAAAACTGCATGGGCAGAGCCCATAGATTCCAAGTCTCTTCAACATTAAAGCAATATTGTAAATAGCACAATACACAAGACATTTTACAAAACTCTTTTGACTTTATTGGTCAGTACATGTACCAATGACATAGACGCTTTGCTGTTTCAATGTACCACTCTTTGTCCAAAACTTATACTGTCCATGACGTATTCCATTAACGTATGTGCACTCCTTTTTCAGTTGGCCATTATCATACCATTCCATTTCTAATCCATGTAGTTTACCTTAACACGATGACAAAGTCTTAATAATTGCCCGTTCTTAAACCATTCTTGTGATCACCTTCTTGTTTACCATTAGCGATTTGAAACTTATCCCACATTTGACCGTTTGTATGCCATCGTTTAAACTCTCCATCACCAATATCATTGACAATAAGCTCCTCAGCTATTTGACCATTTGCATACCATTTACGTTGTCCGTTAAGCTTACCATGTTTCCAATAATATTCTTGTCGTTTTGTAGTTATCCACGGTAAGACTTGCTTCGAAACATGGTTTGTTGCATCATGTATAACCCATTTTCCATGTTTTTTTAGCTCATAATCAAATCGAGTTGTCTCTGATAATCCAATGCCATAGACTCCAGCCAATGACTTAATGCCTTCATTTGTTATTGATTTACATCTATACAACTGGATAGTGTGGACACCTTTCAAGGCCTTCAAAGCTTTATCTGTTACCTTTGTATACGATAAATTAATTTTGTGTACACCAACCAACGCCTTGATGCCCTCATGAGTTACATTGCAGCGACACAAATTGATAGTGTGTACGCCTGCCAATGCCTTCAATCCTTCATTAGTTACCTTGGTGTCTACTAACGCAATCGTGTGTACACCAACCAACGCCTTGATGCCTTCGTCTGTTATCGATAGACAACCATATAAATAGATAGAGTGTACACCTGCTAACGCCTTCAAACCTTCGTCTGTTACGTTTGTACTTGATAATCCAATGTCATGTACTCCAGCCAATGACTTAATGCCTTTATCTGTTATTGATTCACAAAAACCTAAATCTATAGTGTGTACACCTGCCAATGCTTTGATGCCTTCGTCTGTTATTGATTCACAACAGGAAAAATTGATTGTATGTACTCCCGCTAGTAACCTCAACTGATTGTCGTTTACATCTCTATACCCATAGAACAGAATGGGTGTATTCTGCAATAAAGGACTGCCAGAAAGCATCGTCACCTCGGTAGTGCTTTTAACAATAATTCGATCATATCCGACATGGTTATGGACAATATCCCGCAAGAAGCGGCAAGTTTGTGCGAAACGAAGTGTAAAAGTGCCTTGTTTGAGAATATGAACTATTAGTTCAACGGGGAGCGCGACAAGGTCACTAATGTTCTGGCTAGTCTCTTCTTCACTCATTTTGCTAATATACGCTTGAACGTTTGTTATTATTATTGTTAGATGATCGGAATATTTTTACAGGACGTCACGTGACTAAATTCGTTTTTTCCTCAACTAGTAACGACAATAACGCTAACCACCCGAAATCAACATACAAAATGAATTTTAGCATACAGGTACGCTACTGTTTTGAAAGCAGTACTGTTGTCCATCAAGTAAGGCTGTCACTAACAAAAAAAAGCGTTTTTCTGGCTCTGGTCAATTCTAGTTAGGCTAAATTAACCGCCCATTTACCCGCGCATAGTACGTTGTAATTTTACGTTGCTACTGCGCTTTTCAAGTCGAAAATTTTCTTTTTTGTGAATCTAACCGTTTCAAACCACGTGATTTAACCAGCCCATATGTAGATCATGCACGTGGGTAAACATAATAATCAACTAATATGATATCAAAACAACTCAATTTTAACAAGTAATCTGCCTTCACAAGACGAAATATTTTGTGTTAAGGAAGGGTACTTTCGGGCTTTTAGTTTTATTTATTTTATTTACATTAGTTTGTATTTGTTTTTTGTTTCTACACATGATCGCTTCCCTTCATTGTTACTTGTTTAGAACGACGTATATAATAAAACCATATACAAGCACCGACAATCACAATGAGAAATGTATAAAATAGCAAAGCGTAAGCATTTCCTAGCTCAACTGCAACAAAAGCTGTTTGTCCATCAATAAGTGCATTAGCGTCTGCCTCTACAGTTCAAATGTTAGACAACGTTGAACATTAGATTAAAACATGACGTACGTGTTCTAGCTACAAATGCGTCCACTGTTGAATTACTTACAGTTGGGACTTCAGGAAGACTGAAACTTGATGGTACAATATTATCAGTAAGATAGGTCCAACAGAGCTACAAAAATTAAGCATGGATTTTTATCAATAGGGTTAAGAAGTGTTTTAACATACCGTAGCTAAACACGCTTGATTGTTGGTTTTCAACCATCAATAGATTCAAATCAAATATTACAGCCATTTAGAGAGTTTAGAACTCTTGAAAAGTAGGTGATTGTGAAGAAAACACCAAACAACTTTTTTTGCAAACTTCACTGCAGCAAACTCCAAGAGTCTGAATAGGTATCGCCAGGAATAATATGAATTATTTGAATAAATACTAAGGTTCTTTGTCGTGAATATGAATTTGCGTATATTCGTATGGAAGAACGTTACTTTAAATCACGTGATATTTTTCAAACTACGTTCCAGGAATACTCCATAATGTTACAGTTTCAACTAATGAAATGTGTACTTACTTGATCATAATCAGTGCATAGCACACGTACTGATCACGCGATTTACTATTGTCCACTGTTGAGCACGTGTCTGGTCGCCCTTAAACAAACAAACACTATTTCAGCAACATGGCTTCAAATCATCAACAATCTGTTTGTAGTACGCAATTGATTTACTTTAGCGTACAACTAATATTGTTTAATAGGGACTCTTGAAAACGGTCTCGCTGTAGTAGATATTTCTCCTTTCTTCTCTGGTTCTTCAGACAGAAAACAAGAAGTCGTAGATGCAGTTGAAAATGGTACCTTTAATAACTATTTTGAAAACTTAAACCTGCTCTTCTGACGCTGTATAGCGTTTACCAATATCGGATGCCTTTATGTCACTGGTCATGGTATTGATCCAAGCATCATAGACAACATGTTTAACGAGTCTGAAAAGTTTTTCAGTAAACCTCTTGAGGAGAAAACGAAGTTCATCAAAAAGAGCTTTTTTGGTCGCGGATATTCTCCTGTGGAAGGCGAAAACATTAATGCTGTATTTGTACGCATTTATCTAGTACCCGTTACTAACGTTAGCTAACACGTGAAATCAGGGAAGACCTGGACTACCAAATGACCCACTTGAAAAATTTAGTGTTGGTCCGTTCACTTCGCCTCCAAAAGAGCTGGCTTCGCACCTGCTCTATGATAGCAATTTACCACCTACATCTCATGACCACGATATAGCCATAAGAGATTACTACTACTCTGTAAGGAACTTGTTGTTCAAGTTGTTGAGGTATCTTGTTAGAGTAGTATTCTTTTTGTTTTTCAAGAGCATGTGATGGCACAACTATTCTAATATGATGAAGGATTTCAGCAGCTGCATTGAAAGTAGAGCCGAAAGATCTTCTTGAGCCTCATGTGGACGGAGGACATTTGCTGAAAGCGTACAAATACCCTAAAGTTAAGCCAAAAGGAAACCAACTGAGAATGGCTGAGCACTTTGATTTTACTACTGTCACTATTCTAGCAATGAGTGATGTTAAAGAATCTTTAGAGGTCCAAAAAACGAACAACGAATGGGTACTAAATGAACAACCATTTGCATTTGTAATCTGACGAGACTCTACCTTTAGGTCTTCGCTGATCCTGTTCCTAACGCTTTGTTTGTAAACTTAGGCATGGTAATGGGTAGATGGACTAACGACAGATGGAGACCGACACCACATAGAGTAAGATGGGCTAAAGAGGAAGCTGTATGTCAAGATTCTAGCGGTCTTATATACTTACTTGTTTTATTAAGGAGCGTATGTCAATAGCTTTTTTTGGATCTCCTAGACCTGATCACGTGATGGCATGTATAACCGATACGGCAGAGGAAATAAAATATGAACCAATGGCATTTGAACAAGTCGTTGGAGATGCACTAGCCAAAATACATGAAAAACAAAGAAAATAAAACTGTGTTGTTTGTTGTGCTACAGTTTTATGGACGTTTGATATAAAGGAAGTTTGGAAACTTAACGTAGAATGTTAATAAACTAGCATTCAATACTGAAGTTTGCAAGAAATAAGCCTATTTTAGAAGAAGGAAGACAAGTGACAACAAAAGAAGCATTTGAACTAGCAACAAAAAATGATAGTGCTGAAATACAAGCAACAGAAGGCGACAATGTGGACGTTTTTCGTCCGTTCAGACTACCTATAATTGTGTAAGTATATGGAGCATGGCTAGTACATGGCATTTTGTACAGCACAAGAGCGTATACGATATCAAACACGTCACTTAAGTCAATATTACTGGTTTTGAGTTTTAAAACACATCAAAGAAAAAAAAAATCAGTAAATGTTTCTTCTAATTGAGGCATAAAAAATAATTGAAACAAGCTAGCGAGTAGGATTTTGTTTTAACCCACATCATGTTGTAAAGTGCAATGATGTTTCTCCTTTAGATGCCTGCTATTTCATGCCGGTGATTAAAATTAGCTTTTCATTTAAAAGTGTGAGATTTTGTTGGTGTTGTACCATGGCTCCACATGCTTTTTAAAGTTCTGCATGCTCTCAACGGCTTTGAAATTAGTTTATGTTTGATACGTAGGCAAGAAGGGCAGTTGAGTTTTAGGTCGGTAGTAGGAGTGGAGTACTATACAAAGGCTGTATACCTGAATGAAAGTTTGGAGCAAGATGATGACACCAGTACCTTTTGGAACACTGAAGCTCATGCTGAATGTCAAAAACCGCTTGATACAAGCAAAGAAAGAAGCAGGCTTTCAGAATACGAAGCTGAGGATGGTGGTGACCTTGGAGAGTTGTGTGACCCTTCATATAAGCAAAAACAATTCTTATGCACAATAAAATTGGGTTTTTTTCACAATTGTAATGTTTGTTATGGCTTTAGTTCGATTTGGGAGTAGGCCTATAGTATTGTTTTTAGATACAAAAATAAGAAGAGAAAACAATAATTTAGAAGGTGTGAGTGATACATTCACCAAAGATGTCATAGCTCACGTATATAACGCAAAGTAGATGAAATGTAAAATAAGCTAGCCAAACAAGAAATATAGTACTCTGTCTGAAAGTAAACCAACCTTGTTCTGAGGGTTTTTTTTTATTTGTGGAAAGTGCTTACAAAAATCCGATCTAATGGAATTTTATCCATTATATGGAGGTTACGGATACTAGAGAGAGTTTTAAAGTCATCATCACTCATTGTAAAATTGCCTCGAATAAGTATTTTTGTATTTTTCAAAAGAGGACTTCCATTTAGTTTGAGTAGATTTTCTCTTGACTTGACAGTCACCTTTAAATACCCCAAATGCTCTAGAATGATCGTAGAGAAGAGTTTACAAACAAACGTTGCAGATATACGGCATTTCTTACCCAACAACGCCAGGATACAAAATATAATTTCTGTTGGCAGATACACCAATTCTAATGGCCTACGCATATAGTCAGCACAATAAGCAGGGTTTATGTTTAATTGAGCCATAAACGGCCTAATTAATGTGCAAGAACATACTCTGAAGAATTAAGCATCGTTTACTCTTGCAAATGTTGTTCAAGCAATGGCAGAATAATATGGAAAGCACTTAAAAAAATTCTGCAGCAATCTTTTATTTCCAAAAAGTTGAAAATTCTTGCGTACCTCTAAAGTCTTGGTTGGAAGCCTCCGGTGAGCATTGAATATATCTTGTGCTTGAGCACTTAAATGTTTGAATGGTGGCTAATAAAAGAGAGTTAAGCACGTGTCCAAGCAAACAACAGAAAGCATACCGCTTTGTGATTTGGGCAGACCAGAGTAATCTGGATGCAATTACGCAATGACTATGATGTACTAGAAAAGTTGTTTGTAGTTTTCTTGTTTGACCGTGAATAAAACAACGATCTCAGGCTTCGTGACCAAGCCAAGAGATAGGCTCCTCCAATATGTGTTGTTGTTGTTTTTAAGGAGTCAATGGACGATAGGGACCTAATACGATTTAGACTAAAGTACACATAATCTTCAACAACGAATTACTGCGAGCTGTCTTATTTGTAAACTATTGACTGTAATACTACAATTCTTAAACATAAATGGTTAATTGTTGCGCTGTGATAGTTGAGCGCATGTATAAATTGACAACCAAAACAAGACTTAACATGAGTTGTGACAGTGATCCATAGTGGATTGCGACACTCAAAACAGCTTACTGAAATGACAGACGTCATTGTTTAGTCTGTACGTTTCCCAAAATATTATTGAGTGCCTTTACTCCTTCTTCTGATTAACAGGAAGCGTTGTTGGTATCAAGTGATGGGATAAATAATTGGCAATGCAAAGTAAGGACAATAGCAGACCGTTTGAGGACAAGAATGTTATAATTCTTTCTTAGTGATAGCGTTAAAGCCGACTTTGTAGCAATTGCAAATAACCAAAGAACGTCATTGACGAAGTTTTATCTGGCAAGCAAATTATCCAATGATAGGCAACTATTTTGTGAGTCAAATGCAAAAAGCAGATTTTTTTTGGCAAACCTTCGATAAGAGCACGTGTTTTTTTTTGACAAAACAAGGTACGCACCACCAC